>RJVU01027606.1:1318626-1329873 GCA_003731715.1 Anabarilius grahami | reverse complement strand
ATTTTAAATTGTAATAATATTTCACAATATTACTGTTTTTTTACTGTATTTTTAATTAAATAAATGTAGCCTTGGTGAGCAGACGAAACTTCTTTTTAAAAACATTAAAAATCTTAGTGGTTCCAAACTTTTGGACTGTACTGTATATATATATATTTATATTATTATTATTATTATTATTATTAATAAATAATCATTAATAACACGGAAAAAATAGTTTTGAAGGGCCAAAATTACTGATCAAACCAGTGATGTTAAAATTATGCTTTACTGATTATGCATTTTTGACTGTTTCAAGCATCCATTTCAGCAGTGTGGACGCTAGAGTAGTAATATGTAAAACACGTTTGGCTGAGATATCTGCCAGAAGAACTTCAACTCACCTAAGACCTGTTCAGTTTATCACCCTAGAAGACATTACCCTGAACAGCATACAGAGTTCAATTTCCCAATTACCAAAACTTTACCTTTGTTTCAGTTTTCATGTTTTTTAATTTTTTAATTTTGGTTTTTGGGTTTTTATTAATAGGCGAAGTTCCTCCTTTATGTCTTTCATGTAATGTTCCTTTGACTATTAAGCATATTCTGTTGAATTGTAATTTTTAATGATGCTGCTAGAAAATGCTTTTATTCAGAAACATGTTTGCATGGAATATTTGAAAATGTACCACCTGAATGTATTTTAGATTTTCTATCTTATGTTAAGTTGAAATGCTTTATATAATGTAAATTTTATGGATGATACTGACCTTTTTTGCCATGTAAATAGCCATGATGCTAACATGGCGTGTAAACTTAATAAACAAACAAATTTTGGCTTTTGGTTTAATTGTTTTTGGTTGGTGTTTCTGTAAGAAAAATCATTTTGGTGCATCACTAATAAAATGTATTATTTTTATGGTGAGGCCAGTCATTCTAAGCATTTGTTTAGGTTTATCTTTTATTTTTCTGTGTTAGGTTGACGATGAGATTCAGACACTGAGACAGGTTCTCATGGCAAAGGAGAGGCATGCCGCTGAGCTCAAGCGCAGGCTTGGAATCAGTCCCCTCTCTGAAATCAAACAGAACATCACCAAAGGCTGGCATGACGTTCAGTGCTCCAATGCGTGAGTACTTTCTGTCTGTTAAACCTGTCCACTCTGTTTGAAGATCATCTTAACATCTGTCTTCTCTAATCTCATGCTGTTTTTATGTGCTGTCTGAATCTCTTAAAAGTGCCCACTGAAGGGACATAATATTTTATTATTATTATCTGAATATATCAAATTAATATCTCCGCAGGCCTATTTTCTTGAAGCCAATCGTTGGTGTTCTTTCACTAGCCTCTCAGCTTAAACCATTTTGGGGGGAAAAAACATTTTTAGTTTCCGTTAATGTTTCTATATTTCTGCTTCTAGTTATATGAGAACCTCACAAACTCTTGGAGACTTGAATCGTAGAGTTACCTCATCTAATTTGTGAGTTTTCTCTCTTTTGCCTGTAGTTGCTTGGTCTTGTGATTCTGTTTGCTAGGTCTGGACCTGCTGCCCTCTTGTTTGTTTCATTTGTATCTTTTGTATGTTCATTCCAAATAAATGAGTGTTTCAGTGTTCCCTTTCCATAAGGGAGTTTGCCAGCTTTCAAAAAAAAAAAAAAAAAAAGATTTTGTGGTAATTACCTCTGTTCTATGACAGTATTTCTCTCATAATTAATAGATCAATTATGAATTAATCAAGCCATATGTTTTATTAGTTCTGATTATATTACTTGAACAATGAAGCTGGCTAGCTTCTGATGCCCTGTGAAGTGAGAGACAAATATAACAAAATAAGATGAAAAAAAACTAAAACTAAAAGGTTATTTAGTCCTTTTTGTTAGTAACATTGAGGAAGGTTCCTCAATGTTACAAGCCAAAAGTACAAAATAACCATTCAGTTGTATTATATTTGTCTCTTACTTCCTATTGATGCCAAGCTCAGATGTCCTTTTTGTCTGGATTTAGTCTTTGTGGTTACACCTGTGCCGTTGGGTCTTTGGACGTTTGAAAACAGTTTGAATGAATGAATAAACAGACGCTCCCTCCCACCCAGTTTTAAATGCAGATATATTCTGCCCAAAATATGATATCAGCCCTCAATTAAGGTGCATAAAATAAAAAAAAAAAGGTATGGAAATAGGGCTGGGCGATATGGCTGAAAACTGTATCACGATATCAGTGTTTCATATCGGTCGATATCGATAATTATTGAAATTTTTTAATGACCCATTTAAAATAAGGACCAGGAGAAAAATATATTACATTTAAACATTTTTATTTCAAACTTAACCTTCCTCTGATCATAATCCCCTCAGTTATTAAGAGAGAAATGTCAACAACCATGGAAAACTCAAAAAATTAAAATGTAAACATAAGTCTACAGTAGGGTGACCACCCGTCCCGCATTTTGAGGGACAGTCCCGAAATTAGGAGCTTTGTCCCGCGCAAGATTTAAGTAGTGTCCCACATTTCATTTATGTCTGTAATTTTTTTTCATCCCTGAAATTATAATACCACAGTAAGAAATATAATAAAAACTGTGAGCATTTAAAAATCTATTTGTGCAGCCGTCATATTCTAGCTGTGAAAATAACCAACCAGCGCAATCATAGAGAGAGATTTTCCCTCTGATGACAACTGAGTGGACAGCGCAAAGAGCAGGCCTCAAAGTCAGTAAACACAACTACACCAGCAAGGATTTCATCTCACATACTGGATAAGAACCTCAAGAGCTGCTCAAAGCTGCCCAAATCGATGATTTAAAGCATGTAATCATCCATCCTGATGTTAAATATTTCCAACGAACGGTGGCGATCAAGCGCCACACACGGAAATGGTCGAGCACCTACAGAAAAACGAGATATTCTCCATTTGTTTTAACCGATTCAAAATTGCGAAATTCAGACACGACTTTCTTCTCACGTTAATACTTCATTTAATGCGGGTTCTATGGCGTTATTATATTGAAAAATGTCGAGCGCGCATCAAATGCGCGAGCAATTTCTCCACTCACAGGCGGATTCCCTTGCACAAAACTGGACGCGCGCGCGCTCTCGCTCAGATATCACATCTGCGCGCTCAAACTTTTGTCCTCCTGCATGTGCAGCCGTGAATCTAGAATTGTCTTCTCTCCAGGATTTAATGTTGCCATAAGCGCAACATTATAGTGTGGGCACCCACCGGCAGAAACATTAATCGGTGCATATGCCAAGTTTGCCAACAAATGTAAATCAATATTTACATAGCGTAATAGTTGTAAATTTATCTGTCTCGTGTCCCGCAAAATCACATCTACTGTCCTGCAACAGATCAATAGTCAGGTGGTCACCCTAGTCTAAAGTCACAATGAACACTTTTCCTCTTTTATTTACAATTTCATCGCTCACTGCGGCACTCATTTTCTGCTTCTCAGTCGCCGGTTACTGAAGAGGAATCCAGCAGACCAGCACGAGACAACGAGTGCCTTTGTTAATGCAACCAAACTTGCTTCGCAACCTCTGTTTTCTTCCGACGAAGAATAAAAAATATTGAACGTTTTATCGAACAAATTTTTTATTGATATCGATCACGTGTCTATCGCGATACATATCGTTATCGTTTTATCGCCCAGCCCTATATGGAAACAGATTTGATGCTCTTCAACAGAATTTTATGTATACACACAAAAATAGCTCACATATAGTGTTAGGGAGGGTTTTAAGACAACTAAGCCAAAGAGAAGTCAGACCTGTTTTAGGAGTTTTTCAACATCCCTGGGTGATGATTTGCTTTCAGATCTGTGTGTCTAAATTCTGTTAAAGGATTAGTTCACTTTCAAATAAAATTTTCCTGATAATTTACTCACCCCCATGTCATCCAAGATGTTCATGTCTGTCTTTCTTCAGTCGAAAAGAAAATAAGGTTTTTAATGAAAACATTCCAGAATTATTTACTTACGGAACGAACGTAGCGCCAGTTCCATTTTTTCCATAAGTAGAATAGGGCGTAGGACATACAGCGTAAGCTTTTTAAAGAATACAAAAGTGCGGTTTTGGCAGAACCTCTTGGAAGGCGATCATTTTTTTATATAAAGCATATACATTTAATTTTTTTTCGAAAATGACTGATCGTTTCGCTAGATAAGACCCTTATTCCTCGTCTGGTATCGTTTAAAGTCCTTTGAAGCTGCACTTAAACTGTAATTTTGACCTTCAACCGTCTGAAGTCCATTGAAGTCCACTATAAGGAGAATAATCCTGGAATGTTTTCATCAAAAACCTTAATTTCTTTTCGACTGAAGAAAGAAAGACATGAACATCTTGGATGACATGTAGGTGAGTAAATTATCAGGAAATTTTTATTTGAAAGTGAACTAATCCTTTAATGTAACCTTTAAAGTTTAGGTTTGTGTTCTGGACTGGCCACTTTTTAGCCCTTTAATTTTGTCATCAATTTGAGGTCTAATGTCAGTCTTTTGACATCCATAAGTCTGTTGCAGTGTGCACAGTTCACATAATTTAAATAAGACTTTTGTATGTTATTAAATGTTAGTAATGTGGCAATTTGTGTTTGTAGATACCTTACGGCTTCAGCCACACTTGAGGACATTGGACGTTCTGATGCGTAAGTTTGTTTTTGTTTTTTTGTTGTTGTTTTTTTAAATGAATATTTTATTTTAGATTTAAATGCATTTTATTTTATATTTTTAGATGTTCAAAATGTGTCTGCATTTTTATGTGGGGAATTTGTTTTGTTTTATTTTTGTTGTTTTTCTTTTTTTCAGCTTCAACCTGCCATATAAAATGTGTTGTTAAATGATGAATTAAAATCTTACATTTAAATTTAATTTTAAAGCATATAGCTCTGGGGATAATAATGTAAACATGTTAATACATATGATATTTTATCCATTGTTATTATAGTTTTGAAAAACAGCACTCAACAATGCTTCAACCCTGAAATAGGTTAAAATCTTTTCTCTTCAGATTGAGAGACTTTAATCTTGTAACAGCACTGATGTCACTGATGTTTAAGAAACTGAACAACAACCTTCTCAGTGACATTAGTGCAAAGTTTCCTTTCACACGTCATGGTGTGACCCACTAGACCCCTCTGATGTCAATGAGATCAGATCATCAAGGAAGGAAGGACAGAAGGACATTTTTACTAAAAACAATTTTTTAGGTTGAAATCTTCCTCACAGGCACAGTGGTCTCAATAAAAGATGTCAAACCTTTGTCTTTTGAATTGCCAACCCAGATCCATAGCCACCACACTAACCCCCTTGTCAGATATGTTAGATCAATGATCTGCTATACTGTCTGATCTCAGACCTTGAGGCTACAGAGAAAGGGCAGGTTGTGCAGTTTTTGTGGTTTGGGAAGGGTGTAGTGATTGTGCATGTGCTGAGAAAGCTGACTTGGAGAACACGTGATGGGATTTTCCCCAAGCAAAGTGGCTTAGTCTTACCTAAGGTCATTAGAAGGCTGTGTGAAGGAGCCTGTGTGGCTGTGTACTTGTTTGCTTTAGAGATTACATTATGTGTGAGAGACTGAAAGAACTGTGTGAAGAAAAAAAAAATTTTGTATATTTTTTGAAAAGGACAGGTGCTAATGTATATGCATGTGCATCTGTTTGTGAATGGTGCATTTGTCTGTGTATATGAGAGTCAGGATGATAATGTGTGTGAAGCAGATTCTGTGCAGGAAGTTTCAGGAAGCAGCATCTGGTACAGAAAGATGGACAGACAGGTGTTGAGATAGTTTGTCTTGTTAGCTCTTAAAAGAATAATTCACCCCAAAAATGAAGATTCTATCCTTATTTATTCACCCTTATGTCATTCAAACCCATATCTATTATTGTTTTCTGTGGTCAAAAAAAAAGAATGCACTATTCCATTAAAACACTAGTATTAAGTTTGGGGTCAGTAAGATTTTTTTTGAAAGAAATTAATGATTTTATTCAGCAAGGATACATTAAATTGATCAAAAGTGACAATAAATACATTTACAATGTTACAAAATATTTATATTTCAAATAAATGCTGTTCTTTCTAACTTTCTGTTCATTAAAGAATTCTGAAAAAAAAAATGTATCACAGTTTCCACAGAAATATTAAGCAAGATAACTGTTGATAAAAAAATTAAAATGATTTCTGAAGGATCATGTGACTCTGAAGACTGGAGTAATGATGCTGAAATTTCAGCTTTGCCATCACAGGGATACATTTTAAAATACATTCAATAGAAAACAGTAATTGTAAGTTGTAATAATATTTTAAAATACTCTTTCTGTATTTTGTGTTAAATAAGTCCAGCATTGCATGAGCATAATAGGCTTTTTTAAAAAGTGTACAGACCCCAAACTTAAGTCTGACTACTTTTATGATGCTTTTTGTTTTTTCATAACTTTGAGTCCGATGCATTTTCAGGTTTGAGGTTTACTTAAACCTTCAGTTGCATGCCTATATTATCCATCTAAAAATGTTGATATGTTCTTGATGCATTCGCCTCTAAAGAGATGTTTTATGTTGCTGTCTTGGTTTTTAGTTGCCTCTCTTTTTGAACTCAATGCCAACTGATGTGTTCAAAATATAACTGGTTCTCTCTCTCTTCTCTGTAGCTATAAGAGGACTCAGGAGACTCTGTCTCAGGCAGGTCAGATGACATCAGCTGCGTTCTCCACAGTGGGCTCTGCCATCAGAAACCGATTTGGAGAGATGAGGTGAACTCTATTGTCCTTCCCTGCAAACCTTCTCTAATCACTGTTTTTCTTCCTTCTACTACTAATCTCATTCTCCCACCTCTTAAACTTTTAATCTTCCTTTTCATCCTTCTCTGTGATTCCTTTGATTTCTCATATGATGGTTGTTTTCCTATGTATGTTTTGAAGCTGGTCTTGTGCCTTCAACTTTCAAAGAGGTATTCATTAGAGAATATAGCATAGCGCCTCTTTTCAAGTCTGGACAAATGTCCTTTTTACTTTCTCTTATAAAACTTCAAGAATGCATTGGTAGAAACTTATATATCACCTTTAAGTTTTTGAATACTATTCTGTTGTAATGTGACATTTAAGGAAACAGGATATTCAGCAAGAAGAAATGTAGGGTGAGGCTTAATTTAAATTTAAATTGGTCGGTGGTGGTACTAATTCAAACTTCAAACAGACATTCAGTTCAATACATATTTGTCTTCATAGCAGATTTCAGACTTCTAGCCGACAGCCACTGACTGTCTGTAGCTGCAATAATAGGGTATTTGTGTGATGGGAAATCTGCAGATGGCTACAGTTCTGTGGTGTTTAGCATTGAACAGCTTGTTTTGAACACTGTGTCAAGGAACAGACCTTATCAAAATGAGATGTTCTGCTCTGGTTTGACAAAAAATAAACAGGTTGTATATTTGCATAGCTTCTTAAATCATGTGATTATGCTTCCTGTGTTCTGTGTACCCTTGTTTTTGCTTCTCTGACTAAAGCCATTACATACACTACCATTCAAACTTTGGGGTCGGCAAGATTTTTGAATCCTATTATTAGACCAAAAATACAGTAATATTGTGAAATAAATGTTAAAATAACTTTTCAGTTTTAATATATTTTCAAATGTAATTTATTCCTATGATACTAAAGATTAATTTTATTTTATGAATAATTACTCCAGTCTTCTTCAGTGTCACATGATCCTTCAGAAATCATTCTAATATGCTTATTTGGTGCTCAAGAAACATTTCTTATTGTCAATGATGAAAATAGCTTTGCTGCTTGCTTAATATTTTTGGGGAAAACTGACCCCCCCCCCAGCATTCTTTGATAAATTGAAAGTTCTAAAGAACAGAATTTATTTAAAATGGACATCTTTTGTAACAATATAAATTTCTTTACTGTCACTTTTGATCAATGTAATGCATCCTTGCTGAATAAAAATGTTAAGTTCATTTAAAGAAAAAAAATACTGACCCTAATGATCATGAATGGTAGTGCAGGTTAGCCTCAACTAACATCCTATTCTAAATCCTGTATTTGCACAATACCTTTCTACCTTTTAATTTTACTCTCTCTTGCCCTAAATATCATCAGTATTATGTTGTGATAGAGGTTTGAAGTGGTTCTTTTGTTTATTGCTGTGTTTTTCTCCACAACGCTGCGTTCGGGCTGCTCAGGGCTCTGCCGTACTCTAACTCTGGGTAAGAGCTATACGAGAGCCTGCACAGGTAGCAGCCATCTTCCTTTTTGAAGTCCCCTGTACCTGTGAAGATTTCTATATAACATTCTATGGTACCTGTGAAGCTATAGATGTATCTGAATCTGTTTATCACTGTCACTGAAGTCTTAGTTTTGCATGACCTTAAGTTATTAGAGCTATGATAGAGATGTTAGATATAAGATTAACCTGTCTAAAGTTTGTTCTGATGTCTTAATCATTTTTTCATTGTGCTCTGCAATCTCTCTCTTTCTCTCTGCTCTGTGCTCGGCTAACGTTGTCTGCTCGGCTAACTCTCTCTGCTCGCTCTGTCTGCAACCTGCCCTCCACAGTAGCAACTTTTCCATGCGTCACTCTTTAAGTATGCCAGCTATGAGGTAAATTACCAGCACTTCTCTCACCCGTTTCCCTCTGCATATTAATACCTGGCTAACCTGTACAAATCTTTTATTCAACTTCTTTGCTATGAGGATAATTATAATACTTTATAATTTAAGAAATAGTCAACCAATTGCAACATATATATATATACACTTTTTATAGCTTCATATTTGCATGAAGCAATACAGAGTACAACAGGTGCAAAAAGACAGATAGTATTGGGTAGATGTAAGCCTTTGTAAGCCTTAAAGGTCTCTCTGTCAAATTTTTTTTATTTTCTTTTTTAGGTTTTTAAAGCCCCCATTTTAGGTTGCATGTAAATAAATAAATAAACTCAAGCCAGTATTGATTGGTTGTTATAATTTTTTTAAATGTATCCTCAGGAACTCGCCAAGCTTTAAAACCTTCGAGGACAAAGTGGATAATATGAAGGTTAGAGCTGTTCATTTTTTATCTACATTGAATGTTTTTAAATCAACTCATTATTTGGTTTCTATTTTAGTTCTTGCTTAACTTAGCACAACTTGGTCTGTTTCAGTTGCTGATAATGACTATATAATGCATGTTTGTTTTGTTTATGCTGTTATTACTCCATCCATCATGTGCTTTCCTGTTATGTCTCCTAAAGTACAAAGTAATGGGGCGATCAAATGGAGAGAGTGACCATTCGCCAACCAGCAACAACGCACCTTTCTAAGCAGGAAGCACAACCTCATGACCGAGAACTGACCTCTGTGATCCCTCTTAAACGCTGTACCCAAATACACTCCAGTTTCTCCACAGCTACATTAACTTTAAATGAATGTACAGACAGAAAATGATGCTTTATGAAACTAAGTTGCCAACAAGCAATTACTTGAACATCTGAAGACTGCCACCTTTGCAAAAACATTGTAGTCAAACAAAACATCTCAAATTAGCATATTGAAAAACCGGAGAACCCTTTTTGGGACTGTTGGGTTTTCTTCTCTGCGCCAAATTACCTTTAAATGTATTGTAACACTCTGACACTTCAGTAGTAAATGGTCTGTTACGATTAGCATAAAGAGGTTAAATGTTTGCACAACTCGCGTTTAGAATGTCCTAAAACACGTAAGGCTTCCTCAGCCTGCTTTACACCGCAGTTTATGATTGTTACATGCTTCCTACATTGAATATTGCACTGGTTATTACCCTGCTTGTTACTCAGGGCAAAAGGTGCTAAAGCTTTCCTTGTGACAAGACTCGAGCACCAGATGTGTATCATCTGTCATCTCCGAAGGTGTGTAGTAAATGATTCACATTTATTTTCTTGTCTTGTCTGTTTTGAGTTTCCCCCCCCGTTTTCAAAGTCATAATAAACTCCAACTGTTCTAAAAAAGACATTAAGAGATTCAAGATACACATAATCTCTCCTGTTTCTTGGTTTCCTGTATTTTAGATTGTGGTGTCTTGCATAGAATTAGCCTTTTCCCCTTTTTCAGAGTACATTATTGTAACCATGAACGTAAAAGCATTTGGTGAGAAGATGGGTTTTTATCAATGATTTAATTACTAATCAGATGGAAGGCTAATATTTTCAAGTAAGATAATTAAATGTAATGATTGTAATGTTTAATCCAAATCTTGTGGTGGGCAAAAGGTCAATTTCACTGTGAGGTGATGGAAAACACATTTTTACTTAATTTTTTTGATTCTTTGTGTTCATTCAGCTAGTGCTGATGATGGAAGCACTATCCATGCAATGATCTGTAAAAGAATGTTACCATACTGACATAACTACTGCATAAATGTTTGATGCTTGGTGGCTGTAACGTACTACACTGTTCAGGGTTTATTAAAGACAATGAAGTAAACGAGAATATTGTGGTTTGATCTCTGCATGCACACGCTTCACACATTCAGAATAAACCTTATTTCTCATGCAGCCTCACTTAATGGTCAATAATTATAACAGACAGCAGGTGGCGACAAAAAGGTGTTTTCGTCCTACACTTAACATTTATTTGTACAGTCTGTCATTAAAATTTTATTCTATTAGACTTGTAACAGACTGGGAGGAGATGATTTAACAGTATTGGATGCGCATGTATGCAATTATTATTTACCTCGCTGTTAATATAAGATCCTTAACAGGAGATTTGCCATTTTATTTCTTTATAAAGCTGATTTTGTAACAAACTTCGAAGGCATGTGACCGTTATGGATTGATGGAAAGGCGACATGTGGACACACCATTCCCCTTTATTTCTGTGAGAACATTGTTTTGACCTGTCAATCTCGTGCCAGCCACCAGGCCACGCCCATTATATCATGCAAGCGAGCAAACCACGCCCCCAGCGCCTCTATCTTCGAGCCAGCTGCCAAGCCACGCCCCCTGGGAGGTGAGCTTTTCTCGTCACTCAGGTAATAAATAGACCGTGCTCCTTACATGCTGTAGAATTTGGAGCGAAGGAGCGAAAGACCTTGGAGGGTCTCACCCAAAAAACAAACTACAAATGGGCCCCGTCGCCTAGCGTTTACTCGACCAAGCCTTGCTTTTGGTGCATTACCAACATCAGCACTCACCAAAAATAAAAGGTAAGGGAGTGAGAAAAATAGTTCATTATCATTGTTAATTTTTGGTTGTTGGTTGCAAATATAATATATATATATATATATATATATATATACAGCTCTGGAAAAAATTAAG
>RJVU01027606.1:1291632-1318545 GCA_003731715.1 Anabarilius grahami | reverse complement strand
CGGGGAAAACATGCAAAATATTAATTACTTTTTTTATTTACAGCTAAACTATTCGTATCAGTAATTTTGAGGTGATGCAAATGAATAAACCGAGAATCTTAGCTCATCTAGTTAGAACTGATATCTTGACATTGCTTTCTGTAAGGTAGCCTATCTTAGTATTTTGTACTTTCTCATAATTAACGGTTTCTTTTATTCTTAGTAATTTAGTAGGCTACATGTCAGCTTTTCAAAGTCCTGGTGTGATTTAAATGTCTCATCTGATATATGTAGCACAGAAGGGTATTAACCAGGTCACGTGGTAAATCCCTCTTTCCATCTGTAACCTGACAATGACGTCTGCAGGTCCTTGATGTGAAACTAAAGCAACACAAAACACACGAAATTATTGTGCAGTTACTCAATTACTGTGCCTTATTATTATTATTACTGTATTTTGGTAACCTTAAAACATTGGTCAAATCTAAATCAGGAGATGCACTTATTTCGTGTGCACGACTGTTGTATAATCTGAAGTCTGGAAATGTCATGAATTCCATATATTTTTGTTTTTTGATTAATCTCCCTTTCTTTTAAATGCTCAAAGCAACTGCTAGCAGGCGGCCTTGGACAACCGGGTACTTTAATAGCCAAGTCTCATGAAATGCGATCTATTCTGCATCATGGTTGTTCTAAGCAAGTGGGTCTCTGAATATGGAAATTTGATTCTTGAAGTAACAGCTGTTAAGTATCATCTATTCACACTAATGATAGATAACATGAAGCTGGGATGGATGTGTAGTTTCAGATGTCTTTCAAATGTTAAAATTGATATGACAGTTTCTCTCTCAATGCACTGATGACGTCTTACCAATACCATTGACCAACTGGAAGAAAAAAGTTGGCAACACCTTGAACCTCTTAAAATCTTTGAGTGTGCTGAATTCCAGCACAGATTGCGTGTGCATCTGCCTACCTGAGATGTTTTCCAAGCTGCCCTTGTGTTTCAAAGGCCACATTGTTGTGGTGCCATGCAGCTGTCGTACTCAGACACATTATTTCTCATCATTGCTGTAAATCTTTTTTCAAACAGGTCTTCCATCTTTCCATCTTGCACGCAGTTGACACTTAGAGGACGGGGAAAATGGCAGCAATTCCATCAAGCGGTTCCCTTATCGCCACCCACGATTACTACCGAAGTAAGTTTAATAGTTTTTTACATTTTAATCAAGAACATTTAATGCACATTATATATATATATATAATTACATAGTTATACTTTTTTATTTGATTCCTTTTTAAAATGTTTATTTATGTTGCAGGGCGCATTGGATCTACATCTAGCAACAGTTCCTGTGGCAGTTCGGAGTACACTGGGGAGGTCATTCCACACCCACCAGGTATATCATCTGAAAATCATCTCAATATCCTAAAATCCACATAAAAATATACATATAGTCAGTCATTATATAGTACATATATTGTATATATAGTCAGCTTTCTTTGTAAAGGAATAGAAAACTCAATGTCCAATTCCATGACAGGTCTGGCACGACAGGACTCTGGCCACTGGTGGTCCAGTTTCTTCTTTGGGAAGCAGAATCAAATGGGGACACCCAATGGATTTGAATCCCAGCAGAAGTGAGTTTAAGACCAGTTATGTGTTTGACTTGACTGAGCTTCTGAGTCCTGTTTTTTTGATGCAAGGTGTTCTTGATTTTGATTGGCAGGGCTGGCACCTACACAGTGACAAATGGTCAGATAACCTGCGTTGCCCGGGAGATTGTGATGAAGAGACAAATGAGTGAGAGCAGTGACTCCGGAAAGGAGCCTGGATCCCCCCTCCCCTCTTAAACCACCCCGACCCAATTCCACACCCTTCACCCAGGAGTCACCGCAGGCAGAAGCAGGCGACGGAGGCTCCATTTTTTTGTAAAAACTGGCTGCTATATAGTGCTCTTTTTTTAATTATCTATGACCAAATCAAAGTTGTAAAACTAAATGGCAAAAAAATTAATAAAAAAAAATGCTTTCCATTTGACTTGTGTATTTTCGTCACTGTATCACTGGGTGCACTTTGCAATTATATTGTATTTGCTATAAATAAATGACAAATTGCAGCCCAAAGTATGGTATGAGTATGGTGTTTCTATTCTTCCTGCATTCTGCCATTACACAGTATATTATTAAAATTATCATATACAGTTGCATTAGCATGGATTATGGTGAATCACTATTAGGCTATCAATGCACTCTTATACTAGGATTAGCACCAAACAGTCTCTGTTCACTGACTCTGCTATTCTACAGAGAATTTGCTGCTAATCAACAGCCTGTGCGCAAGATGTTTGGAATTAAGCAGGGCTTTGGTGCGATTAAAAAAAAAAAGTGTGCTAAGACAGGACACACTAATACAGTTTATATAACACTACACCTGCTGCCATTGGATGCAGATATTGTATATGTGGCAACAAGAAACTAAAGCTGCTGGCTCTTCCATCTGGCAGAATTAACTTTTAGAAACCAGCTAAACAAAAATAATAGCTGCAACATGGTCATCTGCGCAACACAAAAGTGTAGGTATATTTGCACACTTCTAGTTCTGTTGCTAATCATAGAACTGGCATAGATTTAAGAGCAGCTTATTAGTCAAAAATAAAATGGATGTTTTTAGTAACCATGGCCTACACAATACACCATTTAAACAATTCTCTAAAGAATTTTGATAAATAGGTCAGTTTAAATACAGCCTGCTGTATTAGCTACATGTTGAAGCTTCTGTATTACTTCTGAAGACTGAATTTGATATTATGTTTGTATGACCAAATGTTATTTTAGCCTAAAGTGCCGTTAGCATATTAACCCAGCTTTGGCTAACGTTTTGGCAAGGAATGAACAAACATTATACCAGTAACATTAATCAATCGTTCGTTCAAAGTTATGTGGTCTTTAATAATATTCTCAAAACGTTAGCACGACGTTAGTGTTTGTGAAATGATAAAGTGAACTGTTCTTAACGTTCCTGTAACCAGGAAAAAACGTTTTAAAAACATTTAAATCCTAGACGTTTTGATAGTTCAGAGAACATACAGAAATAATTATGAACTTGAACGTTGAATGTTGCTATTTGGGTCATATGGATTCCATATAGCCTTTCACCCATAATAATATTTTAGTGCCGCAGACTTTCCACACTGATCCCACAGTTGTTTCTAAACAGAGACAAGAGCTAAAAACAGTCTTTGGAATCTCCCAGAGAGCTTCACGAGTCAAGGTTACCCTGTACAAAGGTGAACACGTGCACACAGAAAAGTTTGTGTACAGATACGTTCTTGGAAGCGTTTCAAGCTTGTTTCGCTATTCTCAGAGTGTTTGGAAACAGGAAAAGGGTTTCCAGTTAGCATGATTAGCATTTCCAAATGTCATTGTTTATTTCAGATTTTTTAAAATTTATTATTATTATAAACATTTCTGTTTATTGCTAATACTGTGTTTATACTGATAACAGGATATGACGTTTGTCCTCTATTATTTTATACGTTACATGTTTTACCTTCATGAATTAACGCTCGTCTCACGTGTGGGCAAAATATCACCACTTAGAACTAGTAAGACTGACCCAGCCTCAAGAACCCCTATACAAAGAACCAGAGTGTTTGCTTTGTAAATATTACTTCAACACAAGATAATAGAACACAATAGCCTACATGGTCAAGATACCCAAATACAGTCATTTCAGTTTACTTAGCTAATCGGTTAAATCAACTGGAATTTGCGGGCATATTTCCCCCCACCTTTTTATGGGCAGTATTGTTATTTCAAAGGGTTTTTTTTAACTCTTGTATCTCTAACTTTATTCTGCGTTTTTGACTTTTTTCTGGTTTTCAAACATCTGACATTACTATGGCTATAGAGCTGCAGTTTTAGTGGAGAAAAGGACTCTTGTGGTATTTGTGCCTATTTTTGCCACTCATATTGGAATAAACTCAGCAGAAACATGTTAAAATGTACTATAAATCAACTTATGAATACAGTCTTTTGCAATAGACTTAAAATAAATGGCACAATACTCGCCCAATGTTTGAAAAAATATGTCTCTTGGGCTTGATGCAAGTTCCACAGGCCACCAAACAGTGCTTTCTGTTGTGACACTGTTTTGTGAAACAGGGCTGCAATGGTATTTCAACACTCACTCACTCAAAGCTGAGTTGAAAACTGAAAAGCAGGTGAATTACTTAAAAGAAAAAAGAAAGAAAAAAGAGGTTGTGAGAGAGCGTGAAAGTATACAAGGCCTACAGTCTTTAATATATTTGTCTCTTTTCTGATTTGTAGCCCTGCCACTGAAATCTGAATTATTGGGTGTCAGATTGCAGAGTACAAGAGGTGTCCAAATTCCATCAGGGAAGCCAGTCATCATGCTAATGTGACCATCCTGTCATTTTTCCGATTAGTCTGGCCAGGCAAGTCCAGAGTGTTCTCAATTCTATTTCTGCTAACCACGCACCCACAACATGCACACCTTATGGCAACACTCATGTTACTGAGTTTAAATGTTTCAGCAGCATGTGTGTGTATGTGACCCATTTCTAATCTATGGATGTCACACAATCAAATCATTTTTTCTTCTTCTTTTTTTTTTCATGAAATGAACAACCCTCATTCCATATAACCAGATTTAACCAGATATTAAATATAACCAGGCAGGTTATACCCTCATTCTGTCTGGTTATATTTAATTAATGATAACTACTCATAAACTACTTGTGAACAGACAACACTGTGCCAACTAAAACTGCAATGGAAAGTTTTCAGAGATTGTGAAATGACCTGCATCCACAGGAACTGGCCAGACTCTATCTGTTCCGGATGTTGTGTTTATTTCTCATGTTTTTAAGAGCTTGTCTGCAACAGAGAGATTTAAATGGTTCATATTATGAGAAATCAAATCTTCCTTGATTTCATTGTACCATGAAAACATACTGTAACTTTCAAAACTCACAACTCTCTCCCTGTCAGCAGTGTTGGGGAAAGTTACTTTTAATAGTAATGTGTTACTCCCCTCAAAAAAGTAACTAATTTAGTTACTTTTTCTGGAAAGTATTTCGTTATGTTACCTTTTCGTTACTTTGTCTCACCTTGGCTGGACTTGCGTGTTTGTTTTTTAATAAAAAAAAAAGTTCTGTTTTTGACAAATGTAAAGGCTCTTTCACACCGCAAGTGAAATGAATAAGCCTCAGGCTGAAAGAAATGCAAATTCATGCCTGTACAGTAGAGGGCACAGCTCATTAAACTGTGCTGCCATTCTGGATTGCAGAAGAATAGGACGCAGGAGAAGAAAGTTCAAAACACTTATGTGATGTTTGCCTAAAGTCAGTTTTGCTAATGTAATTTTGACATTGGTTAGTAAAGTGAGATTATTCCTTTTAATTATACAAATGCCTCATTAAAATGTTTACAAATTCATAAAACTGATAAGAGATCAGGTAAAAACAAGCGGATACCTCCCACAGTTTCTCTTGAAGCCATTTTGGAAGTGACTTAAACTGCGATTCATTGACTGGCCACTAGGGACAGGCTCCAAAAGAGAGCAGAATCTCATTGTGTCCCATGTTAAAATGCCCAACTTTACAGCAGAAAAAAACATGTTTACAGCCTGGATCAAATTGTGGTTTTGGTCTATACAGCTAATTTTGCCCTTCATGACAACTCTGAGGGGGGTGAATTTGTTTTATAACTCATCCGTTTAAATGATATTAAGCCTTAAAGTTCTGCATAATTAAGGGCGTAGTCATTTGAATCAATGGTTTGCCGCTGGGGTGCGACCTCAGGGAATCCTCATGATTTGCCCCCAGTGGTGAACCATTGAAATTTTGAAACGTTATGACATAATGAAGCTTCGTTTACTGAAATCACATCACTTTGGCAGTTTGATACGTGCTCCGACCCACTGATTTGAAACAAAAGATTTATAAAGGTTTTGAAGCTTCATAAATGCAGTGTTTCGAAAGCATCCAACACCAATTTAAAGTATATTAATTATTGCAGGTTTGCGTAATATTCTGACATTGCATTTCAGTTTTTATTCATTTGGAGGAATTCTGAATCTGTTTTTGTGCAAGTGAGGTAGTGCATGCTCACATTTAGTCTAGAAATACAATAAGCATCATGTTTACACAGCGCACACAACGTTGCACCTTACTCCCGATTTCTCTCAACATGGGGACAGGAGAGTCAATACATGGGAAAACAAATTTATAAAGTAAATAAAAGTTAAAAAATATATTTTGTTGTGAATTTAAAAGTAATGTGTTACTTTACTAGTTACTTGAAAATGTAATCTGATTACGTAACTCAAGACACTTGTAATGTGTTACCCCCAATACTGTCTGTCACTAGTCCATCTGATCCATTCTGAAACTCCCCATCTGGATGGGAAATAAGCATCAAGGTAGTAGAAAAATAATCTTCAGTATGAACTGGTATTGTCTATGTAGATTTGAGGAAAGGCTTGATTAAATTAAATGTGAATAATTCCACATGAAATTAGAAAATAAGCACACAAAAAGTAAAAGGGCATGAATACTGTAAAAAGAGGCAAATCAATGGGTGAAAGGTGTTTAGAAATCAGGAGTGATGCATGAAAATTAATATTGGCACAGTCCCACTCCTTTGCCTTTGCATGGTACTGTTAACTGATGCCTCCTGCTGGATCTGATGTGTCATAGCTGCTCTCAGTGTTGCTTCCTCTGATTTGAGTACTGAAGTTCTCCAGGAGCTTTTTAAGTTCACTGAAATCTGGTCTTTCATCAGCTGAGTCTCTCCAACACATCAGCATTATGTCATAGATGTGCGATGGGCACTTATTGGGCACAGGCATTCTGTACCCCGAGGAGATTAGATTGTATACCTCTTGATTTGAGAAAGCTGTAAAAATATACACAGAAAAAAAGATGTTACTCTGACCTTGCTCAGATCTGCATGAACAAGAAGATACATAAGCGGTGTACATACCTGGATATGGGATTCCACCATACGTGAACATTTCATATAGGAGGACTCCAAATGACCAAACATCAGATTTGTTGGAGAACCTTCCATGGCTGATGGCTTCAGGAGCACACCACTTATATGGTATCTTTTGATCTACAGATGAGTAAATTCGCTCCTGTAAAACAAAAGCCCCACGTATATTAAAAGCACATTTAAAGAATAAATATCAGATGTTTTGGATTAACTAAAAGGTAATTTTCACCTTGATGATTCGAGCTAGGCCAAAGTCAGCTACTTTACAGATGTAGTTGGGTCCCACTAGAACATTTCGGGCTGCCAGGTCTCTGTGGATGCTGTTCTGCTCCTCAAGGTATGCCATCCCATCAGCCACCTGGCTCGCCATTTCTGTTATTGCCTGAGCTTCCAGTTCCTGCCCCTCCTCACCTATGAAGGGAAAATTGAAGGAATTGTGTCTGTCTGCTTCAGGACTTTGGACAAGACTCACTTTCAGGAAAGGTGTGTATATATCAGTGTGCAGTGTTGGGGGAAGTTTACTTTTGAAAAACAATGACAATATTGCGTTACTCCCTAAAAATGTAACTAATTGCGTTACTAGACTACTTTTTATTTAAAGTGTTTAAAGATTTGAAAAGTAACTTGCTTCTTGTAATGCGCTACCCCCACCCCCCAACACTGCGTGTGTGATAATTTTAAGTCGCAACAAGCCGTTTGTGAAGAAATGAGATGGACCCTTTTCACATTTACTGGGGTAAGTTATATTATTAAAATTTTTGTATTTCCGTTTGCTCTAAAAGCAAAAGAAAAAAATCTGTGATATTGTTTCCACAACTTTCCAAAAGAGGGAAAAAATAGAGGGATTGATTTCAGCAGTCAGAAGAGAAAGATGTCAAATTTGCCATCAATCCCTTAGCCGTTGTATTTAAAATTCCATTATAAGCAAAAACTAAATAATTTTGGTTTATAGTCTGTCATTTTTCATTAAACATGATCTCAGGTTTAAAATTATTTACTTTTATTAATGATAATTAAATTCCAAAAATAATTGTCATGTGACTGATAATTTTCAATTTATGAACCTCAAAATGTATTTCTAGTCAAAGCGACTCAAAATGATGGAGCAGGTCACATGTAATCAACATTATTGAAAGATTACAGTAAAAATGTAAAGTTGATGTCTAAAAACTTTCAGATTAACTGAGCTGACATATGAGGGTGAAAGAGATTTTGACCTCGGAGGAAATTGAGCAGGTTGCCTTTTTCCATAAGCTCAGTAATGATGTAGAAAGGGGTGGAGCTTGTGCAGACGGCAAAGAGTGTGATGAGATGTCTGTGCCTGAGCTTTTTTAATATTTGAGTCTCCATCAGGAACTCCCTGTGGTTGAGAGACTCTAGAGGAGAAGGAGAAACAGTAGAGCACATTAGATGATAAACATCAGTAGTGGAAGATAGTATTTAATAATACATTGTCAAAATATGGAATTTACTCCTCCAGAGGAATTTTTTTACTTGACAGACTGACAGACATAAGCCATAAGTTTTAGAATTGTTCTTCGAGAGTTCTAGGTGTGCTGCTAACTCTACTGGCAAGTTTATGAGGGCAGTAGCCTGTTATCTTATTCCTCCAGCTCTCACAGTCATAGAACAAGAAACACTGCATTTCTCGCATTCACACAGTATCAGGAACAGAAAACAACAACACAAATAGGCAAAGAGGAAGCAGTCCATTCTAGTTAAAATATCCACAAGGTGTATTCCCTCATTTAACTTTAAAATGTGTTACTTTTTTATTTACTCTACATGCCCTACCATTGCTTTTGAGGATTTTGATGGCAACATTGACCATTCCTTTCCATTTTCCACGGTAAACATCAGCAAAGTATCCTTTACCGAGCTCCTCTTCCAGAGTAAACTCTTCCTTAGGTAACTCCCAATCATCTACTGTTTGATGGGAAAGATCCTGTGGTTTTGGTACTGGCTGTTAGCAAAACAGAGAGAAACGAGAAGCTGTTAGCAAAACAGTGAGGAAAAGTACACAGTAATACAGACAAATGCGTTTTGTTACATATACATATTGTATATTCAGTGTGTGGTTATCTGCTATCAATCTGATATACAGGAATCACTGCATACAGTATATAGGCAGAATATATGTGAAGTATAAGGTGTCGGAAACTCAGAAACGAAGACCAGGAGACTTGAGTGTATCTTTAGCAGGATTCTTTATTAAGAACTTGCTGTTTGGTCGCTGCAGTCATCAAGTCCCGCTAAGGCCCTGTTTCCACCTGGCATTAAGATGCATTTTGGTCGATCAGAGAACAAGTGGTCGACGCTAATATAAACGGGGTGCAAAACGTTTTGAGCTTGTCCACTTTCGGTAGTCGAAAACGCATTTGATGTAGGTGACTTTGTTTCTTCAGTAGAACACAAATGATGATTTTTAACTCCAACCGTTGTGGTCTGTCAGTCAAATAATGCGAGTGAATGGGAACTCGAACAATAAGAGTCGAAAAAACTTGCATAGACAAATCCAAATTAAACCCTGCAGCTCATGACGACGCATTGATGTCCTAAGACACGAAACGATCGGTTTGTGGGGGAACGGTTGGAGTTAAAAATCATCATTCTTGTTCTACTGAAGAAACAAAGTCATCTACATCTTGGATGCGCTGGGGGTAAGCAGATAAACATCAAATTTTCATTTTTGGGTGAACTATCCCTTTAAATAAAGCATGCAAATGAAGTATTCGGATATAGGAACCCACCCCAGACCCACACCAGTTTCTCTAGTCCTAATCCAATCAGCATAACTATTCAAAGAATGGGACAGGGGCACCAAGAGCCATTGAAGACAAAAGGTGAGAGTAATCTGGCTCATTTGACTTACAATATAGAAAACAGGACCTGGCAGAAACCTCTTGCTACAAACTCTGCTTAAGATAATCCTTTGTGTGATGTCATTATCTTTACCTTAAAGGGTTAGTTCACCCAAAAATGAAATTTCTGTCATTAATTACTCACCCTCAAGTCATTCCAAACTTGTAAGATTTCATTCATCTTCAGGACACAAATTAAGATATTTTTGATGAAATCATTCTGAGAGCTTCCAGACCTCCCTATACACAGCAACGTCATAACCACATTCAAGGTCCAGAAAGGTAGTAAAGACAATGTTAAAATAGTCAACGTGACTGCAGTGATTCAACCTTAATGTTATGAATCAACGAGAATACTTTTTGTGCGCCAAAACAAAACTAATGACTTTATTCAACAAATTTGTCTGTCCCCTGTCATTCGCCTACGGTGTTTACGTTTAGCGCTTCCAGGTCCTACGTCAGAACGTACTATTTTAACAATGTCTTTACTACTTTTCTGGACCTTAAATGTGGTAATTGGGGGATAAAAAAAAACTCTTGAATATCATCAAAAATATTTTTATTTGTGTTCTGAAGATGTACAAAGGTGTTACAGGTGTGGAACGACATGCGGGTGAGTAATTAATGACAGAAATTTCATTTTTGGGTGAACTAACCATTTAAATGCTAAATATAATGTACTTAACCTTAGTTTTTCATGTGATGTCATGTCAGGACATAGGATCAGCTGATCTTAAACAGATTCTTAAAGTTTTTAATGTTGTTTATATATCTATGTAGTGTTTTAACATGCTTGAAGACAAACCATGTGCAAATTCATGTCAGCACCATTGCTGAGTATTTCCTATTTAAAACTGCGGTGAAAAAAACAGTCTCAAACCCGCGGTTTGAAATTGCTGATGTCTGTGATGTCACAAACTACCTTGTAACCAATCACGGCAGTGTGCCAGCGGGCTTTAGCATATCATTAACAGTGAACTAACTAGTCTCGAGATAAGCCAGGTTATATTTTTCTGTTGATATGAAAAATCGTGTAGATTTAAAGGGGTGGTTGATTATAATTTCACTTTTTTTAACTTTAGTTAGTGTGCAATGTTGCTGTTTGAGCATAATCAACATCTGCAAAGTTCAAAGCAAAGGGAGATATTTTCTTTTAAAGAATTCTGTTTAAGGACTACAACAAACGGCTGGAAGGAACTACAACAAGCTTCTTCTCGGTTTAGTGACATCACTAACCCTAAAATTTACATAAACCCTGCCCCCGAGATCACACAACAAAGTGGTGAGACCATGTTATTGCAATACAGCATGTAACACAAATGCAATAGCATATCATAAAAGCAAGATGACAACATAAGTTATTACCGTATTTAAACTAAACTACACCTCTTCTATCTTCATGCAGCATATATTCTCTGGCTCAGTATGATCTTAAAACAGTTCCCACGCGAGCGATTTATAGATTATCATAACAGAATATGCTAATTAATTACTTTAAGATAGCTAACTCTACATCAGCTATATCAATTAATTAACTAACAATTCAGACCATTTTCAGTGAGTCTGCGTGAGGTGATCAGCTGCTAACATGAGCTCTTGAAACTCTGCCCTATTCTTGGGAGCAGCAGCTCATTTGCACTTAAAGGGACACACAAAAAAAACGATCAAAGATGAGTTTTAAGGGATAAAATTATTGACTACAAGGGGACTTTAAATTTGTAATCCCATACAGAGCAGCATGGAAATTTAACATTACTAGTTATTTAATCTTAAATGAACTGAATCATGCCTTGCCACAGCCTGTCTTTTTCCTCATATCATAGATGTTTTTGTGTGTGTGTGTGTTCTGTTACTATCTTAGTTCCTCTTAAATAGCACATATCATGAATCTGATGCTTGTCTCATATAGATGCCAAAGAGAGCTAGGACAGCCGTGGATATCAAGGCTTTCATTGAATAACCTAAATGTCCTCACAAAAAGCTGACTTCAGAAGACTTGGAATTTACTGCACTAGTTGTGTGGCTTTTTTTTTTTTGTCATTTTGAAACTTCAGGAGCCACAGCCAAAGTGTAGCCAGTTATTATTCAAAAATTCACCTTTTGGAGAATACTGAAGGAATAAAGTCATACAGATTTGAAATGATGAGTAAAGACAGAATTGTTACATGACTGACTTTCTGCATTTTCTTTTTCTTTTTTGTTTCTTTCTCTCACCCGTGTGCAGGGACATGTGAGACGGATTCCAGACCTCAGGGAATTCCTCCTGTAGTGCTCCACCAGATTCTCCAGGCTCTGAAACATTTGACTCTGCTCCAAATAGAAACTTCCATTCTGATTCTGATGGACCTTAATGTGTTTCACTTCCTTGTCACTGTTTACCACTGGCAGAATGACACCGAGAGAGAAGGGATGCAGACAGTAGAGGAGCACGTTTAGATATTTTCTGGCATGAATGAACCAAATTGGCGAGAAGAACACCTAGAGAAATGTTTGCACTTTCAGCAAGTCTATATATGACTGGACTGACTACATTTCTTAGATTAATTTACTACTACGTCATTAGTTATGCCCTGTTACTTGTAAAGACTAATAGCATAGGCAGAACCTGATGTAAAATGCAGTTTGAGTTTAAAATCAAGTTCAATACACACAACAATCACTCTGACGTACCTGATAATACACACCCTATGTGATCCTTTTCGCTGTGTCGCAACAGGAAAGCACCTACTCCATTCTCTGGAGCCATAAGCAAATTCTGGGTCTCAAAACGGTTCAGTGTCCCAAAATACCAACTAAAGAAGAACACAGTGTTTCAAATTACATGCATATGAACCAGAGTTTGGAGAAGACTGCATTTGTCTTGGATGCATAATACATGCGACAATAATAATTTGACTATTTGCAGTCTGTTTCCTATGAAAGATTTTCCACCATGGAAAAAAAAAGAAAACAAAAGGCAATTGCGACTTTTTAATCTCACAATTTGTTCTTGTAGGCCCTAATTTCGATTTTTTTCCCTCAGAATTGCACGTTTATATCTCACAAGTCAGACTTTACAACTCTAAAATTCCAGTTTATGCCTCAGTTCTAAGAACAAAAGTCAATTGTGAGCAATTATGACCTTTTTTCTCGCAATTCCGAGTTTATAACTCGCAAATCTGACTTTTTTCCCATCACAATTCCGAGTTTAGATATAAACTCAGAATTACAAGATATAAAGTCGGAATTTCGAGAAATAAAGTCGGAATTGCGAAACATTAACTCAGAACCAGAACTGTGAGATAAAAAGTTGCAATTACCTTTTCAATTTTTATATTCCTTGGCGGAAACAAACTTTCATAGTTTCCTCTCAACAGTGTGAGAGAAAGAGTAGGAAATAAAGAGTTGAGCTCGAACTGAGTGATTACAGAACAAGCTGTTGCTTTCGTTCCTCTCTACATTAGGCTCCAGACCGGAGTATCGAGCTACTTGTGCGAGTGGCTTAATTTTCAGTGGCTTTTTCGTTGGAAATAAAAGTTACTCAATATTCATTTACAAATTAATAATTTATGTAGGCCTTTATGTAGCTGCTATATATATAAATATTATATGACTAGGCATCATATGTGATTTTTTTCACTGTAATAATGATAATAATTAGCATTAATTAATAATTGATAATATTATTATTAGGCCTACTTCTTTGATATTGTCATTCTTGACGAATGAAGCTTTCACAGTTCTCTGGTCCTGTCCGCGCTCAGAGTTCTTGACTCACGGTTTTCTGTGTAGAAAATATTGTAGTCTACTTACGGTTGCTCTTTCACAGTTTGCCTTCTCGCCAGGAAATTTTGAGGAATGACGCCCTTGGCTGTCACCGATCCGTTTCTGTCCAGTTTAACGGCTGTCCACCAGTCACCCTCGCGCTTGCAGATTCGGAACTGCTCTCCCTCCTGGAAGGACAGTTCCTCGTCCGCGCGAGCCTGGAAGGGCCACAGCGCAGTGTATATCTCACCTTCGGGCTCAGACACGGATGAACTTGGCGGAATTTGTGTCTGAGGTTTGGTGGTGTTTGCAGATTTTTCAACTTCAGTCTTAGTCGACGTGAAAAGTCTCTCAAAAAACGCCCCCAAACCGGGGCACGAACAGCACCCGTTCTTGTACATTTCATTTGAATATGAATCTATGACTGCAACAGGTTCCGGAATGATGAGACGTGGAAGCTGAGTCCTCCACCGTCAAGTGTCTAAACTCGAGTGAGAGAGCTGGGAGGAGCACAGACAGGTTGTGTCTCACAACAAAAGCCGCCAACCTGGACAGCATGACAGCGCTGTACTCAAGAATGCCGTGTAGCATAATGAGTTTTGAGACACGACCAGGCAGGTACGAAACTCAACAGCAAATTATGCAAATATGCTGTTCTGGGCTCTGCATATATGAAACAATAGGCTACATTTCCTACATTAAGCAAAAAGTTCTTTGAACATTGGCTTAAACAACAGACTAAGCCACGAAAAAGACATTTATTTAGGTATATTGATTTTGTTTCAAGAGACAAAATTACATTGACTGTAATCATACAATACACCTGCTCTTTATGCCACTGACTTTGTTACATCTGTACTGATTCCTCTAAGTGTATAAAGGCTCAATTTAGGACAAGAAAATAGTGATCATGGCCACTGAAAGAAAGGCAGACTACAGTGTGATTTCAGTTCACAGATTTTATTCAGACAGCTCTGGAGGAAAGAGCAACTCAGGTTGCAGGTGCTTTCTCTGACCAACCACACAGCGATGACACCACACCAAAAATTTTAAAATGTCTTAGAATGAGTCTCTCGGCAAAGTGATATGTAAAAGGTAGGAAAATCACCCACCTGTGCTTTTTAATTTTTTTCTTCTTCTTTTTTTTTTTTTTACATTAAACAAACAGAAATGAATGTTACCTGCCATATTGTCCATCTTTTAGGCGCTTCACATATATATATATATTTATGTTTATCAACACTTTTCTAAAGAATTCAAATATTCAGCCACATGTACTGGATTCACTTTTAAATCACAATAAATATATATAAAAAAACAAACTAAACACATACGTAGCAAATCCAATATAATTGGGTTGATATTGGAGAGAGGGAGGACTCGTCAGCCAAGACGTACAGACCTGGTTAAAAAAGAAACACAGATCCAAAGGGTTCCTGAGGTTTGCATGTTCCCCGTACATAAGAACAGTGTAAGGGGAATGGCTTTCCGACTCACTGAGAGGCTTCTGACTGAGGTCAAAGAGCACAGGTCAGTTGGTTTATGAGCTGGGTGGCTCTACCCCTTCCCAAACATGATGCCCCTATTCTATATTCCCAATAAAACATTAAAAAAATGACATGACATCAAGAGTTTTGTCTTTTGCTTTTTCTCTAGAACAAGCATGAATCACTAAGGGAACTACTGTAAGGGGGCATTTTACTCGCACATTTGTGGAGAAGAATGTTAGTGGTGCCCTTTGAGCTGATGATAAGTCCCTCCTCTCTCTCGTCCTCGGCATCTACCATCAGTAGTGACAACCACTTCTAAAGGCCCTTACACAGATGTTTTGCGCTGGATGTCTGACAAAGGAAGAAACAAAAGCATAGCTAATAACTCAATATTCACACTTCATTTTCTTAAAAAAAAAAAACATTTGCATGGATCATAGCAATAACTTATGAGAAAATAAATATACTGAGATTTACGCACAAAAGTGTGCAAAGGCCTTTACTGTGGTTTAAGTTCAGCATGTCCTTCAGTGTTCCCCTCCATTCTGATTTGATTTAAAGTAAATAGCACATTGTGGGGTCACAACAGGACAAGAGGTGGGGCTTTACTAGGACAAACAAAACCAACAACAACAAAAATAAAAGCAACAACAGAAAAAAAAAATCTTAAATTCTGTACATGTAAACATCACACACTTCCACTGAGTCAAAAAACCAGAAAGAAATCATACAAAGCTTCACATTGGTACAAAGAGAAACTGAGCTTCAGTTTCTAGTAAGTACAGGAGTAAAAACAAATAAAATACCATAATCATAATAATATTACAAAGCACCACAAAATTAAAATATATCACAGGCAATGGTTGTTACCACATTTGATTTGATTTTAGCTGCACAGTTTAAAAAAATAAAAACTTGTAGCTTTTCTTTTCTCTCCTTTTTCTTTCACGTGTCTTGTGTTCACCAACCTCAGATGTCCAGAGAGCTCCCAAAAACATCTTCTAACATCAATTACGAACAAAAAAAGTACAAAACAAAGAACAAAAAAAATAGGGCAAACAAAGATCAATAGCCTGATACAACTTTTGGACTCTCAATTCACATATATTTTTATGTTGTCACCATATTAATTAGAATAAGCCCAAAAACATTTCTCTTCTGCTCACATTTTTCTGCATGGAGTAAAAGGAACAGATAATTACAATGCAGAGCAAACAAACACAGAACATTATGGCTTGAGAATGATCAGCTGCATTTCGTAATTTAGGATCACATAGGTGGTTTTAAGGCTCCATCTCATAAGCATTTGACCCATTTTGTGTATATATTTTCCTTTGCGGATTGTAAAGTGCTACCAATTTTATAATTAATAAAGTGTAACATCTGAATATAAATTAATGTTCCTGCACATATTTATCTGTTCATCAATGAATCTATTTCAAAGAGTAACAAGAAAGAGGTAATAAACAGGCTTTCAGCCATGTATCAAAACTAAGTTGTTGGACGCAACTTAGATCTTTTTTCTCTTCAAAATTTGTGATTTGGATGTCATATTCAGTCAAGTAGAGACCAATTTGAGATGCGTGTTTTACATTTGGAATGTTGAGACTCGCAACACTGATTCCCTTCAGACTGCCAGTGTCGTGCAACCTTTTTGTAAAGTAACAAAAAGATACTTATGGAATAAAAAAGTAATACAAAACAACAAATAAAGCGAAAATGGAACGGTAAGAGAAATAATTAAAAATGTGTGTGCAGCTAAATAGAGGACAATGCTCTGTTCCACATAATCATGTTGCAGAGTGAGGACACGGTTCAAGCTATGGCTACGAGACTTGAAACTTGAAGGCCCTGTATTGTCACCACTCTACTAAAGGCTAGAGAGTCAGAGTGAGATCTCACACACCGCTATGCTGTTTTACGAGGGATCAAGTCACAATTGTTCAGGATTGTCTTTTGCTTTTTTTTAATACAGTTTTTTTAACGATGGCATTTGTGAACACGAGAAAACGCAGGCAGGAGGAAGAGTGAGGCTGGTGTCAGAGAGGAATCGCATCGTCAATGTTCTACATACCACTTGGTTCCTGTGGATGATGCTACCTTAGTCCACCAATCAATGCCTCTCAAGTTCTCGGCTGTTGTTGACAGAAAGGAAATGATGTCATCATCGTTTCCCTTCTGCTGATATTCCTTTCTCTCAAACTCACTGTGCATATACAGTATGTGTGCCAATAGGATGTCCCTCTGTTTTGTTTGGTCCCCGTGAAGATGAAAGTGTCTCAAGTAATGAGGTTAGAAAAAAAGAGCAGCATTCACAACTTAACAGAATGTGTTTGCAACGCAATGCAGTGTGGGAAATGCAGTCCTTGTCCCTTTCTTTTTTTCCTAATTAAGTCCATTAACGGCCCTCCTGTCTGGGAGGTTGATGTCGTCCAAGTGTTCCTGTGAGACATTTTCCTACAGTGCATTAATGTGCTGAGGATGGAGGTTTGCCAAGGCAACCGAGCGCGTAGGAAAGGATTTGAAGCGTTCCACTCAGCACAGCTTCATTTGCATAAAGTCCAACATTCCCAGCCAATAGAATTTCAGCATCTTCTTTTTTTGCGCTCACCAATCATGGTTTCTTTTAGTAGACTTTTATGTGTGCATGTGTAAGCTGGAATGAAAATTCTTATATATGAGAGGAATATATATATATGTACAAAGGACATCTGTTAAAGTGATAATGATTGAAAATGATACATTTTCAGACACTGACACACTATAACGATTATCATCTACATTGCACCTTCTCCCCAAACCTCATTAGCATTGAACGGATAAAAGAGATTTTATAAAAAACCCTTTTCTCTTGAATCTGTTCTGTATCTAAAATGGCTAAATCTGGAGCAAAGCTGCTGCATGGATATGTCTATGGTAACAAAAGAACTTAAAGAGTTAGTTCACCAAAAAATGAAATTTCTGTCATTAATTACTCACCCTTATGTCATTCCACACCTGTAAGACCTTCGTTCATCTTCAGAACACAAATTAAGATATTTTTGATAAAATCCAAGAGTTTTTTTTTGATCTCCCATAGAAAGCAACGAAACTACCACATTTAAGATCCAGAAAAGTAGTAAAGACATTGTTAACAGTCAACGTGACTACAGTGGTTCAACCTTAATGTTATGAAGCGACGAAAATACTTTTTGTGCGCAAAAACAAAACAAAAATAATGACTTGATTCAACAATTTTCTCTCTACCCTGTCATTCCCCTACGCAGTTAACGCTGAAAACACATTGCAGAGATTCCGTGTCCTACGTCAGAACGCCGACTCTATATTGGCCGGCTTTGCGTCAGCATCACATACATATGTCGTGGTGCTCATGTGAACAACGTTGGCCAATAATGAGGCGGCGTTCGGACGTAAACACGGAGGCGCTGCACTGCGTCAACTGTGTAGGAGACTGACAGGGTAGAGAAGAAATGGTTGAATAAAGTCAATATTTTTGTTTTGTTTTTGCGCACAAAAAGCATTTTTGTTGCTTCGTAACAATAAGGTTCAGCCACTGTAGTCACGTTGACTATTTTAACAATGTCTTTACTACTTCTCTGCACCTTGAATGTGGTAATCTCATTGCTTTCTATGGGAGATTAAAAAAAAACTCTCGGCTTTACTCAAAAAAAATCTTAATTTGTGTTCCGAAGATTAACAAAGGTCTTGCGGATTTGGAACAACATAAGGGTCAGTAATTAATGACATAAAATTCATTTTTGGGTGAAATAACCCTTTAAACATCTGAGGAACTTCAAATTCAATAAAACAAGATGTCATTGACAAACATGAATCTAATCTGATAGCAATATTTTGTGCCATAGTGTAAACTTTATGCAGGAGTTGACATCATTGTGTGTTTGTTTTGGGCATCACTCCTAAACTTACAGCTTTTTTGTCTCAAAAGATGAAAAGTCTGGACTCTCTGTGGTGGACTGATAGATCTCACTGTGTTGTGCTCTATGCAAGACAATGAGTACAGACACCTCTCTGCGTTCTCTGACCATCATAAAACAATGTTTATAAAGTCATCTCAGCCCTCCGAAAAGGATTAAGCCCTGATGGACTCAAAAGTAAGGAAATGTGATAAAGACACTATGATGGACATAAAGCTGTCATGAGCAATGTGTGATAGTTAGGTATACAGGAAGAGCATAGGCGGAGTTTGAGGGGTGCAAGGGGAAATCAAGTGTCTAGAGCCAAAACTGTTTAATCTTTGCGCAGTTAAATCTAAAAAATAAAATTAATGATCTTTTTATTATTGAAATAGTTTTGGGCAAAATTAGTGTATCCTTCTTCTCGGTCGTAAACATTGCTATTGTCAAACTGTTTGCTGTGAATCAACAATCTACTTCAAGTGCATTAAACATTAATTCTAGTGACTGCAATTCCTGTTTAAGTACATTTATTCCCTCATGTGCATTAACAAGTCTGTGTAAAGCACTTTACATAGTATATAAGCCCAAAAATAATACTTGCCCATTGCCGAATGCAAGTAAAATCTGTCAACTTTATTTATTTTTTCCCACCTCTGTAACTATTAAACTATTAATACTAATTAAGCCACCAAAAGAGTTTTCATGAGAGGTAGCATTTCATATAGAAAATACAGGTTCATGGCCAGTGAACCTGAGAAAATTATGGCTGGTAAATGTTATCAATTTTAGACCCTGTACTTGCGCTTCAGATACAGCTTCTTCTGACCCCTCCATTTTTCTCCCCCCAAGCGAAGTGAAACTCCGCCTATGGGCTTTAGGTGTATGTGTATGTAAGTGCACATAGCTACATGTATCTTTCCTGTCATAGAATGTATTTTGTGTATGTGTGTTCATGAGAGAGAGACGGGCAGCACCAGCCTGTGTGCAGTTCTCAGTTCTGCTGCAGTATGAGGTTCTCGAGCTCATCAGCAGAGCGGAGCAGGAAGGCCGCAGACTCCCGGTAACCCGCAATCAGTTGCCGAACAGCCGTGACCTCAGGTGGACTGAGCTGGGCAGATGCCCCTCCGCCCCCTCCACCCTGACCATGACTGTTTGAACTGGAGGAGGAAGTGCTGTTGGATGCCAAAGATTTCATACTGAGATCAGTAGGACCTAAAAGAAAAAGAAAGACATTTATTCAAATTCAGAGTTCAGATGCAAAAGCCGCTAAACAACACCTCCGTCACAAATGAGATAATGATATTGAGCAAATGCTCTTTGCACATAGTATACGTTCATCCAATACTTTCGCTTCAAATCTGCTAAATCTCAGCGTCAGCCAATTCAGAAATACTGGTTCGTTGGCAGAAACCGCTAAACACCACTTCCCTTTGTCAGCAAAAGCTTCTAAGTCCACAGAAGAACCAATCGGAAGGTGCAAATCGAATCACATGATTTCAAGATGAATGACGGTGTGCATATGAACCAGCTTTTCAATAGCTGCAAGTTTCTATCATGTTTTGTCCATTGTTACAGTGGCAATGACAGGATTTACTACTACAACAGTGTTTTTTTTTTTGCTGCCGCTGCTGTAATACTGACAGAAACGGACATTTTACTATGTCTTGTTGTCCAAAGAGGTGAATTTATGAATAGTACCAATGAATTGACTAAGATTACTTTTTTTACAATTTTTTTTCAAGTGCTTAAATCTGCAAAACCATACACTAATTCTTGGCCTTCGACTCAGTTTTCAATTTCATAAAAAACTTTTTGCAAAACACGACACACAGTTCTCTATGTAACACACAAAAATCTAACAGGAAGTATCTTGATTTCCTTTTTCAAACACAACCATTGTTTCTGTCCAACCACATAGTTGCTTTATTTCTTTTCTTCCGTACTGTTGTAATACTGTATTCACAACCACAAATGCTTACTGTAAAAAAAAAAAAAGTTTGGTTTTAATCTTGCTTTTGTGTTTACCGTGAATTTTTCAACATTTCTCTGCCAATTACTTTCAATCTTGAAGAAAAATGTACATAGGAACTCATGAAAGAAGAGCTTTAGGTTTTGAATAACTGTGTGTGTATGATATATCCAAAAATAGAATATTATGGCAAAACTGTTTGCAATGTAAGACAAATGTTTGCTTTTGAGATGTGTTTGTAATATTTTGAATGCAGTGCTTAATTTTGCAAGAGATGTGAGGCATTTGGCATTTTGTGTGTGCAATTCTTGGAGTGGTGTGTAAAGTTTTGAAAAAAGAGGCAAAGTTTTGAAAATGTGTGTAAGCAGTTGAAAAAAAAGTAATGTAGCGTTTAATATAAATATGAAAAAAAGAGAGTGTGCACTCTAAAAATGTGCTTTTTGCTATGTTTATTAAAAGGTTAGTTCACCCAAAAATGAAATTTCTTTCATTAATTACTCACCCTCATGTTGTTCCCCACCCGTAAGACCTTTGTCCATTTTTGGAACACAAATTAAGATATATTTCATAAAATCCGATGGCTCAGTGAGGCCTGCATTGCCAGCAAGACAATTAACACTTTCAATGCCCAGAAAGCTACTAAAGATGTATTTAAAACAGTTCATGTGACAACAGTGGTCCAACCTTAATGTTATGAAGCGACAAGAATACTTTTTGTGCGCCAAAAAAACTAAATAACGACTTTATTGAACAATATCTAGTGATGGGCGATTTCAAAACACTGCTTCATGAAGCTTCAAAGCTTAACGAATCTTTTGTTTCGAATCAGTGGTTCGGAGCGTATATCAAACTGCCAAATCCACGTGATTTCAGTAAACGAGGCTTCGTTACGTCATAAGTGTTTCAAAATTTCAATGGTTCACCACTGAGGGGCGCGACTTTGGCAGTTTGATACTCGCTCCGAACCACTGATTCGAAACAAAAGATTCGTAAAGCTTCAAAGCTTCATGAAGCAGTGTTTTGAGATCGCCCATCACTAGATATTGTTATAGACAGCTTCTTTTTTTGATTATAGACATTTTGGCCTTGGCACCTAACTCAACTGGGAGAGTGTGGGGATTGCATTGATTAGAATATAAATATGAACAAATTAAAATTAATTATTTTTTATTTTAGTAAACATTGTTTTAAATAAATAGTAAACCATGAAGAACTAAAAAAAAACTTTAAGAAATATTTCTGCATTTCACTCACCATTGGTTTGTGATGTGCCATTGTTTTGGAGGTTGTTGCCAATGGTCCCATATCCACGGAAACTGTAATTAAGTCCACCATTGGTGTAGAGTTGGTCCTGGGAGTAGGCCGTGGCGGCCAGTGAGAAGCCTGAGTTAACCAGGGCAGCCGGATCTCTGGAGTTTGGCTTGTCTGCTGTAACCGAGTCATCCTGAACAGGAGTGCATGGAAAGAAAAAATGTGATAAGGCAAAGAAAGACCAACAGGAGATAACTCACCAAGTAATCTAAAAACCAATCAACATTCTGGAATGAATTATCTGATTAAAGATCTAGAGAGCAATGCACACATGTACTCACATGGGCCTGATAGATGTCAAGACGCATCCTCTTAGCAGCATTACGTGTTTCACTCTCACATGCTGCTGCAAGGATGTTCTCAGCCATGGCGGAGGTGAGGTGAGGGGGTGTGGGCCGTGTCTGACATCATCGGACAAGGCAGAAAAAGATAAATGTTATCAACTTATGAATTCCTGACAATGTTCTAGTCTTAGAGGATGGTGTTTTTAACCCATATTTTATGTGAACCGCTACCAACTGCTGTAGTAATGAAAAACAAATTCTGTATAATTTTTAGCTTTTCTCTGAAACTGAATGCATTCAAATAGATATTCTATTTAATGCAATACCAAGATATATTTCAAAAAAGGAAAATGACTGTGTAGCTAGCATCTTCCTAGTCTATGATTACTGAAAACATGTTTTGTATAGCTGCACTGTAAAATTAGATTTTTGGAGCTAGTTGCTGTTCAAATACATTCAACCACTTCAAGTTCTGTAAGTCTTTGGCTCCACTAGCACCATAGTTTCTAGAAATGCCTGTTTGACAGCATTTAAATCCTATGAGATGCAGAAAATAAGTGTTTACACTTGTAATTCGGTTCTCTTGGTTATTTTGGTCAGGAAAAAAGAAAACAATACATTTAGTCCTGGTTTGCTTAGTGTTCACATCACAATCATGTTTTTCTCAATCACATGACAGCACTACACATTTTTTATCTTTCTCCTATCTAGCTCACATTCAGGTCATGGAGTTCATGAGTTAAATCAAGCTCAGTGCTGTGGCACTCAATGACTGCCTGTGACTCTGTCATCCACTAGAGGGCAGTAGTACGCTATCGAATGGTGTGTAGCACAAACAACATTTTTAAGATTTAATATGTGAAACATTTTGGATTATCTGTGGTATTGTAATAGCACAGAAAATGATGGCAGATGTGTGTGTTTGTTTGTCAATATATGTGCAAATGCCCATGTTTCCATACCTCAAAGCCACCCTTCTTCATGCGGCGACAGGATTTGAGGTAGGTTCGGATCCGTTTGCGAGCACGTTCTTGGAACTCTGGGAACTGGCGGCTGCAGGACTCAATGATGGCCTGGATTTTCTCTTTGGGCTGCTTTGAGATTGGAACCATCCGGTCCAAGTTCTCATCCACAAACAACCGCACAAACATCTGAAAACATGAAGAGCAATTCAACAAAGGAAAGAAAAGAGGACGGAAAATAAAACATATCAGTGAATCAGAAAAGGAAAAGGAAGATGTAAACATGAAGGGGGTGAAGAAATGTAACTGAAGAAACTTCTGGTTTAGCATTGAGATGCTTATAATTAGGGTTCAGCAGGCTACTGAAATGCTTATATTTTTATAATACAGTTTTTTCCTCATTGTAAATTATTTTAGCATAACAATTTGAAAGGAAATTGAAAAATGAATATGATTTTCAGTATGTTATCATATTTGCTTTGTCTGTTTTTTTGCTTTCACGTTTTAGTTTTTTACTTATTTCCAGCTACTAATTTTAGTACTTCGACTTCACTTAGCTGCCAAGGCAACATTTCTAATTTAGTTAAATTTTTTCATCTAATAATTATATTTCATTTTACTTTCACTTCATTTCAATAATAAAAAAATAAATGTTGTTAATAGTTTTATTTTTGATAATGAACCTGATCCAGACCAGTATGCCCAAAATGACTGAAATAATATTTCTTATCTATTTTATGTAAATAAAGTTTCTTTGATTTCTTTCTTTCAAAATACTAAAACTTTCAGTTTATTTCCAAGATGAAACAGATTTTGAATTCCAGACTATCAATTGTGGTCTCAAACTTTTTGGACCCCACTGTACCTCCAAACTTAAGCAATGTAGGTCATAAAGCTTGAAAAGATTAATAAAATAAAAAATCTAATGTAAACCATATCAAATATGAGAGAGAAAGCGGTTAAGGGAGTCAGTCTCACGTTAAAAGCTTTAAGTCGTTCAGGGTCCAGGCCCTCAGCGTCATTTATCTTGTCACTGTCATCATGGTCATCGTGATCGTCATCATCGTCGTCTATGACCTGAGAGCGACCCGGGGTCATGTCTTCCCCGCATGTGCTCAGTTCCGTCTTCACAGAGTCATAGCTTCCTGAGCTGTACTGAGGCGACTGTAGAACATAAAGTATGTACAAAAGTCAAAACCTCCATCTGAACATCATTATCCTTATAATTACTTTAAATTAAAAAATTTAGTCTCATACCTTGTTACTGTACTCAGTTTTGACAGGGAATTTTCTGTTAGGGTCAGATGAGTAAGATCCAAGCGTCACCCCGGGTAATAGTCTGTCGCTCAGGTTGACAGGCTGCTGTCCCTCCTGTGAGGAAGAGGACGATGAAGTAGTGCTGAAGTCCAGCGGCGCTGCGGCACCATTACCGTTCACCTCTCCGTATGGAACCACCCCCTCAGATGCAGGAACTCCACCTGTCGCCATGGCAGCACCACCAGGTGGAGTCAGTGCAGGGAGACCATTAACTGTGCTGCCATTCTCTGAAGAGGAATCATCTGAGAGAGAGACACAGAATGAAATGTTTGAATGCGTGTTCATAAAGTCGCACACAAGTGGATGTGGGGTCTATATGTAAGTGTGTCAGTGTACGTCTAATGGGGGAAGGAGAGTGTGTTGTGTGAAGGTTTTTGTGTGAACTGGAAAGCAACATTGGGGTCAACTGTCAAACCAGTGGAAGGAGGCAGAGTTGAAGAGAGAGACAGCTGGATGAGGGGAACGAGATGGGTGTGGGGTTTTAGGGTGTCTGAGTGGACGGGAGGAAATATTCAGAAAAAGAGAGCATACTGGGGGAAGGGGGGAAAGATGAAAAAAAAAAACATTTTTATTGTCTTTTTTCAAGTAAAGTTATGTACACTACCATTAAAAGGTTTGGGAGGATACGATTTTTGAATGTTTTTCAAAGTCTCTTATTCTCACCAAGGCTTTGATCAAATAAATAAAGATTTATTTGATCAAAAATACAGTAACCAGTAATATTGTGAAATATTATTAAAATGTAAAACAACTGATTTATACCTTAATATATTTTTAAATGTATTTTTTCCTGAATATTTCATCAGCCATTACTCCAGTCTTCAGTGTCATATGATCATTATCAATGTTGAAAACAGCTTACTATTTTTTGTGAAAGCTGTGATACATTTTTTTCTGGATTTTTGATGAATAGAAAGTTGAAAAGAACAGCATTTATTTAAAAAAGGAATTGTTTTGTAACATTATAAAAATCTTTACGGACACTTTTTGACCCCAAACTTTTGAACAGTAGTGTAAACATTCCTAAAACAAGTTAAATTTACATAAGAAGCAAAAAATAAGAAAAATATTTTAAGCATAAACATTACCAAAATGTTAGTCCTATGCTTAAAACAAGGAAAATTACTATAACATTTACATTAACATTTTAATTGAGAAAAAAATTATTTGATTCAACATACACTGAATTATAAACTATTTTGACGAGTTTTCATATTTAATGCAAATTTGCATCTTAAGTAAACTGATAGAACTAGTAACATACAATTGTAAGTTTAATGATTTATTTCTACATGGCCTTTTAAATTACTTGCATTTGTGCACTGTCACCCTTTTGATTCAGTCATATTAAATGAGATATTTGATTTGAACAAAACTAATTAACTTAATAGATATTTACACAAAGTACATTAAGATTTTTTAGGTTGTTATGTTTTAGATATCCAATCAGACATAGACAGGCACTGTGTGGACAATGACATTTGTCTAAATAAAAAATATAGTATGTCAGGAACTAATGACATAAACACAGAAAAGGACAGCTCCTCTCTGAAGGCTGTGTGTAATGGCAGAGTGTGGGTTAAATCATCATCCTCTTGCCCTGTGTGTCTCTAAACAGCACAACAGTCTGCCATGAGTCAAGGGAGGGATCCATTAGTGCATGGTTACATTAATATAGAGTACAGGATGGGAAAAAGCCTCATTATTTTGCAAAACACAAGCAGTGGATCATAAACACATCCCATAACAACCACACCAGACAGTGCAGATATCAAAATTACAACACAGATTTGAGTAAATTAGGCCAGTACGGGTAGCCATACAAAAGTGTGCCTGTGGGAGAACACACATAATAATGGCAGGGAATGAAAGCTATATCAAAACAATAAACCAGACCCAGACAGTCTTGATGTGTTTGCAAGAGTCAAATTCTCAATAAATAGGGAAAATATGTAGTTGTTACCTTAAAAGACACCATTACATTGTTTGATGAGCACAGCTTTTTTCCTGCTGACATTTCCAGAAGTTGGGAAGGGACATATCCCAGCCCACCAAT
>RJVU01027606.1:1275219-1291612 GCA_003731715.1 Anabarilius grahami | reverse complement strand
CTTTTTAGGTGTATAGGCATCAGAATATGCATCCTTTCCTATATAATAGGCGAAAAACAGTATGTGAAAAGTGTATTTCTGAATTCATAGTATTCATAAAACAGAAGGCAAAAGTACTCAGATGATCTACATGATTCTGAAGTGTATATCCAATGGACACTTTACAATCCCATGAGGCCATGGGAGAGGAGTGTCAATGGCACAACTGATGCTTTAGGTCACATGACAACGACAACATGACAATAAGTGTAGTATGTTCAATTTGCATTCTGCAATATTTTATTCACTATTTCAGGAAGAGAAACCTGTAAATTTGTGAGTACACTACTACACTATTGTTCAAATGTTTGGGGTCAGTGAAACATTAAATTTTTTTGAAAGAAGTTTCTTATGATCATCAAGGCCCAATAAATGCTTATCTGATAAAAAATACAGTAAATAAAAAAAACAAACCAAAAAAAAAAAAACTTACTAACCCCAAACTTTTGAAAATTTAAAAGTAAATTATTTTATTTTACATTTTTATATATATTTTTTAATTGTAAATATTTTGTTTGTTTTAAAAAAAATTTAAAAGTGCAGTCGCACTAAAGCAGTATTTTGACTTTGAATCTGAGACAGCAATAAGTCGAACATGCTAAAACCAGAAAAGCTCACGATGTCGAGCAGAGGGGTAACCTTTACGATCACAGCTCTGACTTCCATTCCTAAAATACTATCATCCCTCTTTAGGATAATTCCCAGAGGGGCCTCTACAGCTGTCCGTCAAGGGTAAGGTGCACTGAGCATGTGCACAGCCCTTTAGTCACTTTCTCTCTCCTTATGATGGAGTAAGCGGACACGCGTCTGTGTGTGTGGCCGAGCTGCTCCCTGCAGCCGCCTCGGAGCAAGATTACACAGGATTAGCCCATAAAAGAAGCGACCCAAGCTGCTTCCTCCCTCTCTACCACCCAGTAAGACCCTTGACTGTCCCAGCAGCCATTTTAAAAAACATCTCCACATCCACCTCCCCCTCCCCCTGCCCTCATCCTCTTCTCTCCTGCCCCATTCATACGCCACCCCAGCCCCCCTGCACTCAGCTGACAAGAGACAAGACAGAGAGAGCGTGCTGGTGAAAAGAAGGAAGTGTGCTCAATTCAAAAAAGGGGGCAGGGTCAACAACCCTGGAGTCTTGCAGTTGTTTACCCTCATCCGCAAATATGGGAGCCTTTGCCAAAAATGATTGTATACATTCTGCGTTACAGATATATATTGGTTACATGAACAATAACACTGATGATAAAGAGGAAATAACATTATATAGATAATATTCAGATTGAGAATAGAATAAATTCTTAAATTTGTCATCTATCTATCTATCTATCTATCTATCTATCTATCTATCTATCTATCTATCTATCTATCTATCTATCTATCTATCTATCTATCTATCTATCTGTCGTTCTATCTGTCGTTCTATCTATCTATCTATTGCAAAAGCCCAGAAAATTGAGATTGACACACATTACAGAACTTCACACTGAAGATTTTCACATATGAACCAAACTGAAAAAAATAAATTAAAAAAATAAGGCTGTCTCGGCATGGCTCTGCTGAGACAGACATCCATTTAACCGGAATCTGTCCAGAGAGTAATGGAAGAGAGCGAGGGAGGCTGGAGTGCTGGGAAAAGGGCTATAATGGGCCTTCAGGCACCTCTTCAACATCAGCTTTATAAGACACTTATCAGACTCTCACCAACACAAAGTCTTCTCTGACAAACGCTGACAAACGTTGGTAAAGGTGGCTGTTATTTCAAAGAAATGTACAGCTACATAAACAGACAGTGTGAGTGAGTAAGAGACATCGTACCTTCTTCCTCTTTAATGCTGGGCTGTGGGGGTGTAGGCATCCTCTCTGTGTATGGGGCGGTGGGGCTGCTAGGCTCTGCGGCTGGAGCACGCTCAGTAGAGACCCACGCGGGCTCAGCCATGTCCAAATCCTCACTGCTTACCGAACTCTCATCCTGTATGTGTGTGAGAGAAAAAGAGAGGGGGGAGGAGGAGGAAGTCAGAGAGCTCAGGATATTCTGTGCACAAAATCAAGCTCACCCACCCCACTGTCATCACCAGATTCTCCCATATCTCCTCCACAGCATCTCGACACAGGCAAAGTCCTCAAACCTGTGTCAAAATAAACATTCTACATTTCCTGTTTGGTTCAACCATGGTGCTATGTGTAGGATTGTCACGCAACATCTCACTTTACAAACTCTTTCTTCAGTCCATTATCATCCCAGTGTATCCTTTTTTGAGGAAACTCTGTATCCTGGGATGGAGACAGAAGAAGGAGACTCTTAAATTATGAGTGAATACAAGGGGAGCTATTTTTAACCCTGTTGGAGCCAAAACCCAAAAGATACACACACAGCAAGAGAAGAACATGAGAGATGTATTGTTTTCTTCATGAATCATATTCTGGTTAGGAGTTGCAGAGAGCTGTGTAAAATCCACATAATATATGTATGCTTTCACAGCAGTGTCAAATTTCTAGTGTTGTTATTGTTAACTACAGCTAAAATAAAGCTAAAAAAAATGAAATATAAATATTAGATGAACATCAATGAAAATTAACTTCAACTAAAATAAGTTTACGTACTAAAATTAGTAAAACTGAAATAAATAGTAATTAAAGCTATGTAGAAATATTAAAAAACTACTAAAAGCAAAAGCACATAAACATTACTAAAACTTAAATTTAAAATGAAAACTGAACATTTCAATTCAAAATATTAATAATGAAAATACAAAAATAACACTCAATTTCAAAATTTCTTGTTTTAGTTATAATTATTGTCTTTTGATGAAGATGTCCTCAAAATTTAGTCAGTGTTGCATTCTACTCTCACAAAAATTATTTTCTTGACGAAAATATCATTTTTGTTAACAATAATATTCAAAATGAACTGTAACCGACCAAACTCTAACATACGTATAGCATATGTTCGACATGTTACATACATATGTATGTAACATGTCGAACATACAAGAATCAATGTAAAATAACATGTGAAAACAGTCCTTGAAAAAACAAACAGACACCCCGAAAAAGCATATAAAGGGTATACTGAAGTACTGCCCATTCTTTTTTTAATAAATGTGTTAAAAAAAGTTCAAAATATAAAGTAAAAAAAAGCACTTAATTTCACCAGTGATCAGCATCTTAGATCTCAATTTTTTCCCCCGGATGTTTTTTCTTCTAAAAATATTGTTATTTAGCATATTTTTTGCTATCAGTGTGTTCAAATCAAAATGTTAAATTACCATCATAGACAAAACGACCAAACGTTTATTCAGCTTAAAGGTGTTTTTAAATATGATCTGCATCATGTATGCACGCTGACATGTGTGTGTGTGCCAGTATAAGTGCTGGTCCATGTTTAGCAGGCTGAAGGCATAGCAAATCACATTGTGACCCTTGTCTTCACCTACGCTATAAGCGTGAACACACCTCTCTACCTCCGTTGTTGTCATGACGATGAAGCTGCGAGAAAGTTCGCTGTGACTTACAGCAGGTTCTAGGTGAAGTTAGGATCAATGCTTTCTTCATAGCCTCCCCTCACAACCCCTCCCTAAATGTCCAGCAAAACCCATAATACACCCTGTACCACCCATCTGCTCAGATCAAACCTTCACAATGCCACCACTGCTAATCTTGTAGACTAGCAACCACCCCCACTCATTTGCGACACTTCCTCATTTTTATCACAAACAAAACCCTCATTTCACTGTCCAACCATCCCCGTCTGCATTAACACACACCTGAACGCAGAATTTAATTCATCTCCTTCTTCTTCCAAAAGACCCTCAAGCCCCTGGGCATCAAAGTTACTCCATTCTCAGCAGGCCACTCAAACAATTTTTATTCATTAAAACACTTTAACTTGCCCTGAAATTAAAAGTAAATTGTACTTACTAATAAGCTCAATTTATTTAGCATCATTTAGCATTACCAAGAGTCTTTCTCTTCCCGCGCACACACACACACAAACACAATCAAACAGACACAAATCCGGCCTCTTCACTACACTATATATGTCACTGGTTCTGTGTTTATTGTTACCATGGCAATGTGAAGAGTAGAGCAGGCTGAAAGAATGTAATCATCAGTGGTGCTCAAGAGAAGGTAAGAAAAGAAAAATTCAGTCTGATTTCACCCCGCAAACAGTCATTGTGTATTGCCTCTCCATGCAAAACACACAGGATCACTTTCCTTTTCAGCACTGCACTGCTAACAGGAAGGAATTCAGGGACAAACATCCTGGGACCCCACAGATCAGCTAATGGTCACAAATTAAGTGGTGTACATAACAGATTTATCAAGTATTGGATTAGTTTGAGCTTGAGAGTTGTTCTGAAATGTACAGTACTGTGACAGAAAACTTGTTCCATGGTTCCAATATTGGTTCCATGTGATCCCAACATTTATTATCTAAAGTACAGACTGAAATCATGACAGGTGTTTATTTGAAAAAAAGTTATTTCACACTGTCCTGTACAGCTGTAGACTAATATGTATGCTAACACACACACACACACACACACGCTGTAAACATGGATCCGTGTGATTCATAGTTAGCCTTGTGAAAAATTGGGTTCCCTCTGAGGTTTGTTTAGTGGACTGATGTGTGTGGTGCTGACTCCATTAGGTACCAAGTGGAGCATCAGTAACACAAGCAATGAGAAAGAGAGAGAGAAAAAAGGCAGGAGAAAGAAAAGATCAATGCAGACGCAGGAATAAAGGTGCATGTAAAATAATTAAGAGGGAGATGAGAGGATAATGAAGAAAATAAGCTAAGTAAATAGAAGTGATTAAGTCAAGTAGGCCATAAATCAATATTAAACAAGCAGAAATTGTGTGTACACTTAAATTAAATTTAAATATTACATTTTTACATTTCTGTCTGTCCAAAAAGAACTGATGATTTCATAGACATACACTCTTCAAAAGATTGAGGCCAGTAAAATTTGCTTTAGTAAAAAAAAAAAATATATTGTATTCAGCAAAGATTCATTAAGTTGATCAAAAGTGACAGTAAAGACTTTTACAAAAAAAATAAAATAAATGGTGTTTACCTCTGAGTATATTTTAAAGATTTGAAGTCCCTAACCTTGCAAACATTGACAAATCCATTGATTATTTTATCCTCAGCAGCGTTCATTGTATCAGCCTGGTACCTTTGTTTCCTGGCGGACTAACGGAAAAAATCCTGTGTGCCCCCACTCCAGAAGTTGCGTAAATCCAGCCAATTAAAACTGAGCATGCCAGATGGAGAAAGTGCAATATGCATCTGACATCACTGAACAACAGACGGCCTGTTGGTGTGCTGTCTGAAGGTAAGACCAAATACTAACATAACCTACCCTTATAATCTGAGAGAAATTATTTGTTGATAAGAACGTTGTTTGAGCCCCTAATCCTAACTTTAGCCCTGAAATCTGATTGGTTAATAGGAATGTTGATCCCCAAACACATCCTACAGTTGAATGGTGAATTACTTTAAGCAAGAGACAATACAACAGACACGCTCCAATCAATCTTCAACCAAAGTAATCTGATTGGTTGCCACCTGACATGCAGACGAATAATGTTACTGTAAGTTATTGCATCTCATTTTTACCTATATTTATTTTACATATTGACATATTTTAGATCTTAGTGTGTCTTGTTTGAACATGAAAAACAGATAGCCTAAACAAATACAACAATTAAATGCTCATATAGGTATGATAATTTAGGTTTAGATTGTATAGAAGGGTAGCTAGATAAAGTCACATGTTGTTCATGTTCTTCCTGCTCTTTGTGACCAACAAATCATCCAACTCCATACAACTAACTGTATAGTTTTTTTTCATTTTAAAAAGAGTAGTACAACGGCGCCCCCTACCCGCAGGCCTATACTAGTATACAGTCAAACCAAAAATTATTCAGACATTTTTGATACTTTTGATATATTTTTACTAGTGGGTGCAAGTCACTATAGTTCATTTATGTAAGTGAGGATAGCAAAATAAAGTAAACTGTGACATATTATACCCAAAAATTCTTCATACATTGGAACTACCAGTAAAATTGATAAAGATTTGGAACCAAAAATTATTCAGACACTTTGACCTGACCATGTTTTGCTTAAGTGTTATCTGACATAATTAAGATAATTTTTTTCTGACAGTTTAACTCTGAGTTCTTGTCATATTTTATTACCAATTTTTAAACTATAGTGAATAAACTGTATTAATGAATTAAATGTTCAAGGTGTCTGAATAAATTTTGGTTTGACTGTATATCTAACTATATTCTTATTAATATAGGAGTCTTTACTGCAGTTATCTAGAAATGGATCGTGACTTGTTTATGAAGAATTTTTGATAAAAACTGCCTATTCAAACAGATTATATTACATTAAAATATTCAATAAAATCAAAAAGAAGAAAAGGCCTTTAGACTTTCCTCTGGATGTTTTACCCTTTGCATGCAATCTTAGAAAGCTTTCCTAACTACAATGTCATTTACATTATGTCTTTCTTCTGAGATGCAGACAAGAATTAAAGTAATCCTGGAAAAAAAAAATCTTGATGGCTTTTAGGTGAGCTATAAATGCATTTGACCCAGTGATGAATCGTGATGCATCTTGAGCTTTCTTTTATGAGCATATTCTACAACGAGAATATTCTCGAAATATGTGCTCTTTAGTTTCAGCTATACAATTACATTCATGTACTGTTTTAGTTCAGCATTATAAGGAACTGTCTTTCACAAGGATGGGGGTTGTGTGTTTATCATCACCCCATTTATACAGCACAGTGACCCACAGACACATCCAGCTCTTGCTATTCCAGGCTTTCACATATACTGTTGCTGAGGCAACCAAGTCTATAAGAGTTTACCTTGACAACCACACATTGCACCATAAGGCCTTGTCGCAGTTCCTTTGAGCTGACTGACTTTTACATTAAATTCTTTGCCCAGATACTAAGAGTATTTAGAATCATGATACTATATTGTCTCTAAAACTCAGGTTTAGGAGCAGTCAGCAAACACACAGACCGGTAACGACACATCAATATTATATTACTTTACACTCAATGTATTTAAAAAATCTGACATCTTGTATTGTAAACAAAGCTTTCTTTCTCTCTTCAGCGCTCTTGTATCTCTCACTCTCTTGCTTGGTTTCTACCTACCTGCTCATTAGTGTTCATGCACTGTAATTTCATCTGTTTTAGATAGGTGGCAGTGAGAGGCATGTTGTAATCGATGAGGTCTGGGACCAGGGAGGTGGGCCGGTCATTCTCTGTGGGTGAAAAACAACAAAAGAAAGTACATTTTAATTTTTACTTTTACTTTTTTTTAATTTTCATTATTATTCATACTACCATTCAAAAGTTTGAGGTTGAATTTTTTAAAAGATTTTTTAATCATTTTGAAAGCAAGCATGTTTACCAAGGCAGCATTTATTGAATAAACATTGAATAAACAGCAATAATGTGAAAAATTATTACAATTAAAATTTAATTTAATCCTGAATTTTTTCTACTGAATAGAAAATACAAAAAAAAACAGCATTTATTTGATATAGAAATCTTTTGTAATATTATAAATCTTTTTGGTGTCATTTTTGATCAATTTAATGCATCCTAAACGAATAGAAGTATTAATTTCTTCAAAAAAAAAATCTTACTGACCCCAAACTTGAACGGTAGTATATATACAAGAGTATAAATATTTTTTCTTCAAAAAGATTATTACTTAAAAAAACTGTAGCTAATTCATAAGACTCCTTTCAAACATGTCCTACTTGTAATTATTAATTTAAAAAGCCAATAGTGTTTCACTCAATCCCATTCTCAATAGTGTGCATGACTCAGTTCGGTCCCCTAGAAGGTGCTCTTGAGTCTGCTCCAGCAGACCCTGATGAAACCCCCTCGGGTCTTTGTTAAAATCAAACACAATAAATGCAGACAGGCTATTGTTTGGACATAGATGTTCTGACTCTATACAGAGTTCCCAGCTGCAATATAGTGTGAACAGTTCAATAGCAAATCTTTATTCTATAAACTGCTTTGGAGATCAGGGATGACTCTACCCTTCAGAACCCCTGCAGGCAGGAGCTGAACAGCTAATTCACTATTCAAAGTTTGTTTAACATTCATTCTCCGCAAATGCACAAATTTGGTTGTGGATTTGCAAATCGTGTTTTGTTCATATGAATTAGGTTATGAGTTTGTGAATTGCTGTTTGCAAAAATATAATTTAGCTCAATAGAAATCAAGCTTATCTGTGGCAGTGTGAATAAGTCACATCAGTATGTGACTAATGGCAGACCAACGTCACGTCTGCGTAGATAGCTGACTTACAGCATATAGAGTACAATATCTCAGCTGTGAGAAAATGACCCTTTCTGATTTGTGTGCAAGGAAAGGTATTTATTCCTGAGCTGATTTAATGAGTCATAAAACACTAAGACAATAATGAAGTTGTGATTGTAACAGCTCTACTATCTCTGAATTAAATAATGATGCAAATATCCAGAGAGAAGGAATATTTGAAGGTCATCACATGAGCCTCTGCTATGTCATGTCTTGAAGGATTGCGGGCATATTTCCTTTAGCATTATTTTTCATTCTTTTTTTGTTAATCAGATGTTTACTGTGGGAAGCGCGTGGGTCGGATTATCCATGCATTAATTACAAGGGGCCTGTAAAAGCGCAGAAATTTAGTCTTGCCTCTGTGGCTCATCAAAAACAGTGTGACTTTCATGAAGATTTTGGAATCCTAATCTTTCCTAATTACCGCTAAAGGGGGATGCACTCCCAAAACTTTAATTAATGATAAAATAAACAAAAACAACCAATTTACTCAGTGGTACATATTCATGTGTGTGGTGCAAAATTATAAAAAATGGCAAATCTAGACATGAAAGTGCAAGAATGGTGGCTGACCTTTGAACTCTGCAGTGCTGGGGTTGATGTGCATCCTTTTCTGGCATTCTCCACAACTCATCAAGAAACGAGTCACCGCCTCACGTGGAAGAAATGCGTAGGTCTCCGCAATCTGACAACCAAAGGAGAGAATGGAAAGGAGTCAGCAAATATTTTAGGAGAGATTAAACAGAGAAGCAGAAACAAGGGAGCGTAACAACAAAAATCCACTTAGGATATATGGTGTGCATGCAACATGAAGGCTGTTCACTTAGTTGGGTTCAGAAGTGGGGTGTAGGGAGCAAGGCAGCACAGTAGGTTTTGGAACAGAGCAATGCCTCCCTTTTCTACTTTCCCCCTTCTCTATATTTTCCAGTCTTTTCTGGTTTCTCTCATCCCTGTCCCCTCTCCCTCCTCTCTCTTTTGCTCTTGCTTTCTTCTCCTGGAGGCTTTCTGTGTGCGACCTTCACACAGAGAGGGTGATCGAGCAGTAGCAATGGCAGGCCCTCCACCCTCCCCCCCTTAGGTGGCACAGAGGGAAAAGGCCAACCAGGGAAAACCGCACCTCCCAGAATGCCATGCTCCCAGACTGCCCCCTCCTCCCAGGCTGGCAGGGCTGGTCTCTGTGGGCTGATCGTGCTATGAGACCTGACAGCAGGGCTCTCCAGGGCACTGGCTGAGAAGAGGAGGTGAACGTTGCCCCAAGGACATTGTGCAGCCCCTGCCACCCCCGCACACACCCGAAATACACACATACAAACAGCTTTTTGCATCTTCAGTACTGGGGGTGCTCTCTTTGTGTGTTCAAAATAATGAACACATCTTTCTGTCATCTTCAAAGGAATAAGCTGAGGTCCAGTATGACAGAGAACATTGTTAATGCACAAAAACACATTTAAAGTTATAATAAAAAGACCAAAAAAGAAAAAAGAAAAGAAAAAAAGAAGCATATAATCTCAGGGAGTGGTGTCATAGGAGCCCCTTCAGTGGCCTCAATCGCAATACAGCATCATTGCAGTCCCATCAGGCCACCACTAGAGGGCAGATAGCAGCAGTTTATTAAAGGGTAGTGGGTCAGGACAGGAAGGGTGATCTTGAATAAGATTCTTTTTTTAGTCTCAGTAGTTATGACTGGAGTTAATTTATATACATATGTACAAATGAATAAGAGGTGAAAAAGTGAGCACACATACCTACATCATATTAAATAATATAAATAGTAATGATAAAATTAGTATTATGATTTTAGATTGTATTGCAATATACAATTTAACTAACCATATATTAATTTCTAGTAATTAATAGTGCAGTTATTATTATTATTCACCCCTCCCAAAATATTATAATAAAAATTTTTTTTGAATCATTTGTATTATTTTAGATTGTTGTAAAATATAATCAAAATAAATATAAATTAATATAGCTTATTATTTTCCAATAATAATAATAACAATAATATATTATTACTGTTATTACTACTACTACTACTGGAAAATAATATATTATTATTAGTGGAAAATAAAATAACATTATTTTTATCATTAGTCACCACTCCCAAAATAATTTGTATTATTCTTTTATATTATTTGATTATAATATACAATTGAAATAATTGAGAATTCATATAAAATATTTTTTCCAACAATTAATTATTATTATATGAAAATGATTGTATTAGATTATGGTATTGTAATATTGATATACAATGGAAATAATTAATATAATACATTCATCTGTCAAAAACCTGGTACATATCACCATTTATGCCATTATGCCAAAAGTGTGGACTCTGATCAGGACCTGAAAGGCTCAGGCAACATTTGGGACAAGGCCATAGATGAAAAATGTAGGCTTCTGCGCACCACCAATCAGAGTCAGTTGCAGCTAATTATACAGCCAATGAAAGTCAGTTCAACCAGAGCAAATCAAGCCAATCACAGCTGATTTCTGAAGGTCACAGCCAATCGGTGAGACCTTAGAGTGCTCTGATCTTTGCTTGTCTGATAGTCCAGCAGTTTTAGAGTGGTTCAATGTGTGCCAAATGTCAAAAACATGGGTTTTAGGCAGTTAATTACTTTAATTAGGTGATTAGCACAGAGCTTAGTGGGGGCTGGAACCCGACACCTGCTTTCACACACCAAGGAATCACAGCACAAGAGAGCATAATCAAGCATACTCAGTGCAGAGTTACACATCCCCTATCTACTTCTATAAGAATATATGTTAAGTCTATTTTCTGTGTTCTGCTTTAATTGGATCAGATGCTAACTGCTGCATTACATTGTACTTCATATCATTCTCCCTCCCTTATTATTAAATAATATGCAACATAATAACTCAATCACTTCCTGAATGTATATGCTAAGAAACATAATAGTCTGCTTATAATTACACACTACATACAGAAATTATGCTGCGCAAGAATAAAGGTAGGCTATGCGATATAAAATCCCTATCACTGCATGACACTTCAGTATGAGTGTATTTGGTCCCTCAGATTCAGTCACTAACTCATTTATGTGTTTTCCACCTACTTCATTCACCAGTGTCTCAGATAAAGGAGAGGTGAGTCACAAGCGCACACACACATGCAGACACACATGTTTGTTTCACTATATTAGTGGGGACATTGCATAGACTTCCACTGATTCCATATCAGGTTATTCATATTTTCTATCACCTAACTCAATCCCTACCCCTAAATTAATCACAGAAACATGTTTTGCATGATTTATATAAGCCTTTTTAACAAGTGAGGACCAGTAAAATGTCCTCACTAGTCAGTTGTCATAATATTCGCTATACAAGTGAGGAAATTTGGCCCTCACAAGTATAGCTAAACCTGTACACACAGACACAGTCCCCTTTATACCTAATAACGGTGGTTGAGAAAGCACTCGTTATTATGAGCACCAGCAGAAAATAAACTGGACAGAGTTGTTTTTAAGTGAAGCAAAAGTGTTTTTTTTCCTCCACTAGATATCATAAAGAAACTCTGTCTGACACTCTTAAGTTTTCGAGACCTTTCAGACAATCAGAGAAAGAGAGAATATGGCAGAAAATGGAGAGGTACACTGGAGACAAAAGGTTTGCAGGGCTGACGCGCAGGTTGACTCATACCTGCAGTTTGGGCAAATTAAAATACAGCTGGATATCAATCCAAAATGAAATCCACTGTCTGTGGCTATGACAAAGCTCTAGTCATACCATAGGGGGGGGAAATAAAAAATGAGAACTTTTTAATATAAAATAAATTGCTCTTAAAAATAGACAAAATTTAGATCATTCTCCTGAAAAAGGAGAATCTCACATGTATCTCTGAGTTTCAGAAAAGATCTCAGGAAAATGACTGTGCACTGATTTCCCAAGTCTACCCTCAGAGTCAGATATTTTACTATAAACAATTTCCCAAAAACAAATTATATCAGCTATCCTGTCAATAAATTTTACAGCTCTACACTCTGTGTGTCAACACTTTTCTAATTTTGTGTGTTCATTTCTCTTAAGGAGTTTTAGGAGAATCATCGGTCTTGCTTGGTTAAATTTACTGAGAACTAGGGCTGCACAATTTGGGGAAAGAATCTCATTGCAATTTGTTATTAGTATATATATCAATATGACTGGAATAATAATAATAATTCCTTTTATAAATAAGAAAATATTAAACAAAATATTGTAATATTTAATATTTGTAAAAAAAAAAAAAAAAAGAGTATTTATAAAAAATATAATAATTTAATTTTACTGTACAACTGTTTCTTGTAAGATTTTATTTTATTGCCAAAAGCAGCTTTATGCGCTCTTCTCAATACATGTTTTGATTACAAGTTTAACTCTGAAATATGCAGCGCATATATTTACTTAAATCTCAACCATTGCGGTTTTAATTCGATTAATCGTGCAGTCCTACTGAGAACTACAGAACTCCTGAGTCACGAAAAGGCAAACTCTGAGCAATACAATTTTCCTCTGGGCTTGGCGAGCCAGGCAGGTTTATATAAGTCCCATGATGCAATACTTGTCACTTGGGTCTTGTCATGTTTGACAGCTTGAGAGGTAGTGATGTTGACTTACATCGGTGGGTCAGACGGGTTCAGGTTAAAAAAGATTCTAGATTGCGTTGGATTGTTTTTCACAAACGTGGGTGGGTGCGAGTCAGAAAAAGCTGGCCAGTACATCACTAGTTTGGATTAGCTGTTATTGCACTAAAAAACCATAAGAGTAAATCCACAAAACATAGTATTCCATTAGAAGTTTAGACTCCTTGTTGATTTCTAGCCTATAATGGCTCAACAGTGCGACAGGTGTTTCAAAATGGCTGCTGTTCCCCCAGCAACAGCCTCTACTCTTTATAATTATTCAGATGTTCTGTTTTAGAGTTGCTTGTGTGGTCGTTAAAATAAATAGAGTGAGGACAGTTTTGCACATTGCTGCATGTGAAGCCTATGCTGCATGTACCTTTTTATAGCAAGAGAATGGGTTTCGCTTATGTGTGTCTTGACTATTTTTTATGCATTTACATTTACGCATTTGGCAGACGCTTTTATCCAAAGCGACTTACATTGCATTATACTATACATTTGTATCTGAGTATGTGCACTCCCTGGGATCGAACCCATGACCTTGGCATTGCTAGTGCCATGCTCCAACCACTGCTACAGGAAAGCATTGCGCTGAATGATTGTATCTCACCGCCTTATAGGTCTTTTTCTGGCCGGCGTGTTTGGGTGCTCTACCAGGATCCGCCCCCATCTCAACGTGCATGGCATAGATGATATCAAAAAAATCCTCTACTACAGCAACCCGCTTCAAAGAGCTGTCCTGGGCCGCCCCTCCATCTGAACACTGCAGAGAGACAGAGAGAAAAAGTGATTATGAAAAATAGAAGAAAGGTCAACATTCAAAAACTATGGCTATGTTCAGACTGCAGGCAAATGTGGCCCACTCAGATTTTTTTGCTCATATGTGACTCAGATAAAAATGCAGGCACAGCACAAACAGAATCGGATCACTCTAGATCATCATTGGTAAGATTTTACATATCAGTAGATTTGGTCAGGCGGCTAAAATGTAAGACAGCTTTGAAAGGTTTGTGTGACAGCTCTATACAGGTGACAGCTCTATACAAGCAAACCTTGAAAGAAAACTATACAAGAAATGCTCTCTATCTTCTCATCCTCATCTTTGGCCTCCTTATTGGCTGTGCACGAATTTGCTGGTTTCCGTGACACATCACCTTATAAATGAACATGTAAACGCAGACTTCAGTTGCTGCATGGCATCTTTGTTATTGATCTTTTCCGCATGTGGGTAAGTTTAATTCGATTCACACTCGAATCCGATATTGACCGCATTTAAAAATAATATGAACAGCCCAACAAAAAAATGGATCTGAGCATTAAATCAGGATTCAGCACTAAAGCTTGCAGTGTGAATGAAGCCTATGGTATCTCAAACTTCATTGGGCTTTTCACAACTACTGCATGGTATTACTGGGTATTCAAAATTTCCTACTGTACATCTAAAAACCCTGGGTTAATGTTCTTATTTGCATATTTATGAGTCAGTAACACTGATTGGACAAAAACAACTCTGTATAAAAACAAATAACACATTCTCTTCTTCACTCCAGTTGCATTTGCTCGACATTTTCATTTTTCTCTCAAACCTCTGACAGCAGCAATGACACAGCAACCAGATGAACTCTGCATGCACCACTCCGCAGACTGGCATCTTTATGGGCACAATTCTTTACAGCGCATACATTATTTGAGTTTCTGAGTTGCATTCTTCACATTTATGCTGATCTTAGTCAACTATACAGCTCCTGGATGAGTGCTGTGCTACGGGGCTTTATGAGTATTGCCCTGGGGTTATGGGGGCTATGTAAGGCTAAGAGAGTCTCTTTTGTGTAGTGTATTATTCAGACGTTCATTGATCTGAATCTGATATTAAGTCCTTCACAGCTCAAGAGGTTTCTTACTGAATATCTCCACTGTTAGATTTGTGTGTCAGAGAAATACAGTGTGGTTTCTGAACACTTTCCTGTAGCATTTAAAAAATAACTGCTTTCTTTACCACAGACACACACACAGCCAGCCCCACCTCTAATAATCACCACCTTCAACCCTGCTTTCCATAAAGCTGACCCTGTCGCTATGGCAACTGGCAGCACTCTCGGGCAGGTGTGCAGGGCAGCGGGTCATGTGACACCTGCCGGAGTGATCACTTAGACAACCTTCTTATTCTCCCAGTCCCACACGAGCCCAACGTCACCTGTTCTTTATTGCTTTCACACCTTTTTCTCTCATTACTTCTTTATTGGCTTTACTTCAGAATGGCATGTCTTTTTTCCAAGTAACTGTGACTTATTTACTGTAACTTCTTTTAAAGGTGAAATGTGTAATTGTTGTGCCACTAGCATCAACAAAATGGAATTTCAAGAACTAAAACAGGTTTCCAGAACACTCCCCCAGTCTTTCATTAGACAAAAAAAAGTAGCCCCGCCCCAAAATCACAGACCTACAGTACATTTTTTTGGGATATTATTTACTAATAGCTTACTTATAGTTGTCTCTGAATATTAAACAGGGATATTGTAATATTAAACTGGATTTTATATTGTTTATTTTATTTTAACATGGAAAATTACGTTCTCAAAATGTAACTCTTTTATTTGTCACTAATACTAGACTTCAATATTGCTTTCATGTTTTGTGTTTCCAGATTCTATAACTGGCATAAAGTTCGCTTGTATTGCCTGTTTCAATTTTTTACACACAACAGCAGGTGTTGTGTAATAAAGGAAGTAGCAGTCATTCTCCTTCCTCTTCATATAATTTTTTTCTCTCTCTCCCTCATTCTTTAACTGCACATTTCTACTTTGATTCCCAGAGGGGCTAACGTTTTTCTTTCCTCTTTTCTCCACTTGTTTTCCTCTCTCCATCACCATTTCCCCAAGATATCTTTCTTTTTCTCTCTCTATCTCCCTTTTTTTCTCCTGTCCCGCTCCATCTTCCCTCTCTTCCTCTTTCTCTCGCTCCCCCTTTCCCAAGTGCCAGGTAATGAAGGTTGCCATGGCAACTAAAACCAGCGCACAGAGCAGGCTCGCTTTAATCCGGCCCTCTCCAGCCGTCCGGCTTGTGCATGCGTTCCCTCCTCTCGTCATAATTATCAGTCTTATTATGCCACGATCAGTCAAACATGCATCAACCTGGTTTTCATGATCTCTGTCACGAGGTGACTATGCCACACCTATGCAGAAACCCTCTTGCTCCCTGAGAATATTCTAGAAATGGTCCCTCTATGATGCAGGACGCAGACTCCTCCAATGCCTTAGAGAAGAAAGCCTCGGTTATAGCCATGGGGGGAGGACCGTGTGTGTTTGACTCTCTCTGTCCTACAAACATCTCCATCTCAGCTCGATTGCTCCA
>RJVU01027606.1:1261887-1272260 GCA_003731715.1 Anabarilius grahami | reverse complement strand
CCACTATACATTCACAATGCTCTCCCATTAAATCCATATTACACTTTTCTCTCTCTTTCCTTTCACTCTTTCCTTATTCCTAACCCTCCCTCTCATTCAGCTACTCGTTTCTTTCTCCCCTCCTCTCTCTCTCTGTCTCTCTCTCTCTCTGACAGGGTGTGACGGATGCTTTCAGCTCCTTGAACGGGCACAGCTCTTCCCTGAGCTCCATTTGAATCCCTGCACCCACATTACCAAGACACAACTGATCATTAACTGTCATCTGTGTTAGTCTGTCACTATAAAGCTTTGGTCTCTATCGTGCTCCCTTAAAAGTATTTTGTGTGTGTCTGATGTGCAGTTCCTTATGTGTGGTAGTCAAGCAGGATATCAGACATTGTTGTGAGACTGCAAAAGTGAACATGAAATCAAAATGGACCAATTTTTTTCTTAATGCACATTCCCAGTGCACATTAATTGTCTTCTTAATCTTTAAACTTTGTCTGAAACAGGTTTCCTTTTCAGCTGCCATCACTTTGCTATTAGATCATATTAAGCTACAGTATATATGCACATTTTAGCATATTAGCAATTGCAATTTGAAAGTGTAATCATATATAATATAATATAAAAAATATTATAATAAATATAAAAGTTTTATAATTCTGTAAAACATGTTTCGTTATTCCAAACAAAGTCAAAAATTAAAATAATTATTTTAATTGTTTAATTTAATTGTTTTTCATTTTTTTGGACCAGTATTTCCAGGATGTTTGGTTTGGGACAAAAATGGTCATTTCAATGTATCACTAGACCTGATGAGCTAAACAAAAATTCTAAATTAGTAGGCACAGTCATAGTCGATAGCCTCGTGGGCAGCTTTCTGACACATAGTGTGGTTGCGCTTCGGGTGAGTTTGAGTCTTGTGGTCCTTTTCAATCCCCCCTCCCCCCTTCCCCCTTCTCTCTCTCACTTTGCTTCCTGTCTGCTCTCCGTACTATAGGCATAAATGTCAAAAGTAAATCTAAAAAAAGATAAAGAATTTCAAGAATCAATCATCAGAAATCCCATATCAATCAACCACTAATCTGAAACTCTCAAGCTCTACAGTGGTTACGGCCTTACATAAGGCTAAACCACAGAAAATAAAACACTTGTTTGCATGTGGGTATAAATGTGTTCTGTTCATGCTCTGAGGTGTCTGCTGGGTCACGTGACCCTGGTGTCATGGTGTAATTGCGTGGTGGGGAGGGGGGGCGCAGACAGTGAGACAACCGGACAGGATCACAACGCTAATGAGAGACTGCAGCAGTTAATTACAAAGGAGAGAGAGAGAGAGAGAGAGGCACAGAGGGTAGGGAGGGTGAATATGAGGAGGGGGAGATAGAGTGAGACACTCTTTTGTCCCAAAGCTGCATCCTCCCAGAATAGAGATGGAGAAAGCTTTTATTCGCTCGCACACACATGCACACATCCTCCCAAATCCGCTCAGGGAGGCAGCGTGTACCAGGACTGTGTCTGTGTGTGGTTATCTGTGTAGGTGTGCAAGTGTGTGTTTGTAGGAGCTCTCTCTCTTTCTCTCTCTGGCAGGGGGGAGGCCCTGGAGCCAGTTAAAAATGGTGTTAATTTCTTCTCCTATGGGAGAGGAGAACGGTCTCTCCATGGCAACAGAGAGAAGGAGCCGAGGGGAGGAACACCAGAGCAGCACCATCCGCGACCCTCTCTCATCACACACACAAGCACATGCGGTACACACAAAAACAAACACACACACTGACAATATACATATACATGCACCCTAAATGCACATAACTTCGCTTTTCGCATTTATACATTCCTCCTATATTCCTACATATTCAGACCAAAGGGTTCACACAAATGGACCGATTCTACTTCTGTGATCCCAAAATCTCAAAGACAATAGCATTAAAGATGGGAAATAGTAAGAGGAGAGGAAAGAGGATACTAGATCAGATCACCTACTTCTGAATCAAACATCCATTTCAAGTAGGAGGCTTCTCACTTTTAAGAGACAGACTGAAGTGGGTCAATCAAGCGGTGTGTGTGTGTGTGTGTGACTAGTAGCACAATCAGAACAGTTCTTAGTAAATCTAGACTGCAACATGGTAACATTTTTTGTCCTCTGATATGATTGCTGGCAGCTAACAATGCAAACTTTTAGTTCATTGGTCAATCATTGGTTTGTATAAGAAGCAGCAGATGGACTTCATTAAACAACTTTCAACTAATATAACTGTTCAAAAGTTTAGGAACAGTAAGTTGTTTTGTTTTTTTACTTTCTATTCATAAAATAATACATTTTATATTATCATATCATATTAAGCAGCAACAGTTTTCAACGTTGATAATAATAAAAAGTTTCTTGAGCACCAAACCAGCATAATAGAATGATTTCAGAAGGATCAAGTGACTCTGAAGGCTGGAGTAATGTTACATTTTAAAATATATTAAAATAGAAAACAGCTATTTTAAATTATAATAATATTTTACTGTATTTTTGATCAAATAAACGCATCCTTGGTGACTTTTCATTTTAATAAAAGTCTCTTTCTTTGAGTTATTGAGTTTTTGCATATTAAACTTTAAGAGGAAGAACTGATTTAAGGACTTTTGGGTCAGTGTTAATGAAGTATGTGAGATAGAGAGTCTTTGTGTCGGTGGACATTGTGGCTGTCTTGTATGTTGCGTGTAGACAGCACAGTGCACTCAGTGGGCTTTTCATGTCGTAACCTGCTATTGCAGATGCATCATGCAAAACTGTTAGCATTCATGCAAATGACTGGTAGATAAAAGGCCACTGTTGAGGTACAGAGTGTCTCTGGGTTTGGAGGGGTGGGGAGGGGAGCTGAGGGAAGGTCTGTTTAGATCCCTTTTTCTCCAAGGCTCTCTGCAGATACGCTCACTAATTAATCACTTATCATAATGAGATTTTTGCCTGATTTTCTTCCTCAGTGATATGCTAATAATGGAATCGAAAAGTGGTTTGCTACAGTTTAAGTCCTTCTCTTCTTCACGCATTTGAGTGTGGATACGTGTACTGTTGTCAGCAGTCATTTAGGTGGATAACTGGATATGTGTGTATTTTTCAGATCAGTCGCCAAGAGAAGCAACTCCTTCAGGACAGAGGACAGTGTCCCCTGATCCCTGCAGGCCAGACAACTGCGTCTCTTGAGAGTGTTTCTCTGCACAGATCAGCCTTCTGCTGACCTGGAGTTCTGAGCAAGAGAGGGTAAATGGTAAAAAACACGCAAAAACACACATACACTGATGGAAATAGCTGACTGCAATGTTGCATTGGAGAAGGTGTTAGACCTGAAGCTTTTTCCTGATCACTGTCTCTTATTCAAAGAATTATTAGAGAAGTATATTTACAGGTTGTGACGGTTTGTTTTTATAAAAATTCTGTAATGTATTAGGGCAGGGCATTGACACAAATTTCATGATTCGATTTGTTTTCAATTCACAAGCTTGCAATTTAACTCAATTGCAATCTCGATTCATTTTAGATATATATCAGGTACATGTTAAAGTGCCCCTATTATGCTTTTTCATATTACCTTGAATGCAGTGTTTAATATAGCTGTTTGTGAATGTAAAAGGTCTGCAAAGTTTTAAAGATCATAGTGCACAATAAATAAAGTTATTGTCTCTCAAAAAAATAATTCATTCTGAACTACCGAAATGAGTCATCAGTAATTCCAGTCTTACTTTCATAACTTACATACGTAACAATGTAACACATTTGCATAATGCCCACCTATGGTCTTCATTGGCTGCCAGCAAACAACGTCTATTTTGACCCGCCCTCACCTCAAACACTGTAGCTGGTTCATGTTGTGTACATGTCACGAAGATGCTGTTTTCTGCTCTGCAAAATCAAATTCTCTTTGTAAACTCTTCCAAAGGATGAGGATGTGAAGAGTCAGTGGTTAAAATTACCACAGCAATATAACAGCAGTATAACCTTTTGATGATTGCTTCTCAAATCTCCGTGAAGTCTAAATGGGATTTACAAAATGCTTGTCCATTGAAGACAGTACTCACTTTATTTGGACCACCTTGTTCCTCAAAATCACAAGCTGATAGTATGATTAATTATTGATGTATATACTGTATATTCTACCGGGTGTTCAAAATACGTAGTTTTGTGTTTTATATTGAGTAGGTCTCTGGCTAATCGGCTAACTCACATTATTACTGTTTTAATTATCAGCCGTGGGCCCACTGTTACCTAAAATTGTGTCCATTAATGCAGATTGTCTGTTGTTGTTCTTACTACTTTGAGTAATGATGAAGGATGGAGCAAGATTTGTTGTACAGTCAGATTTACATTAGTGCTCGGCTAACGTTATTGATACATTCCTACAAGTGCAGCACAATAAATTAGAAATATACACATCGGTATGTTGATGGACATACACTTGTTAATGAGGATGGTGAGGAATTACAGTTGTAACATCTCATAATGTATGACAAACTGAGTAGCAGTAGCATATCACTGAGAAACGTCCTGCTCAAGTCGTCCTTGCGATGGAGGTTCGGGTTGAATAACTAGTTCTTCCAATGTTTCATCATTGGACTGGAGCTCGAAATGATATGGTAAAAACGACATCATCGTTACTGTCTTTGCAGTGTGTACAATCACTGAGGATTTGTGAAGCCTCCAGAGGTGAAGTTCAGTTGTGGTAATGGGCATTTTTTTTCGACATGCGCTGTAAGCAGTAGACCAATCACAATAGACTGGGCCGTCTGACCAATCAGAGTAGAGTAGGTTCTCGGAAAGGAGGGGCTGAGAGAGACTGAATCTTCGGATGCACAAAACTTCAACTTGTGACTAATTGGATGGCAATATTTATTGGATAATGTGCGCTACAAATAAAGTTTTGTTCATGCATCAAGTGAAAACCGCATAGACCAAAATTTATATTTTCAACCTATAATGTATCTACCCTCTTGCTTTTCTTAAAGTACATTTTTTAAATTAATAATTACTTAGTAATTGAATTACTCGGTAACTATGGGTGCAAAATGATTAACAAAATCATAAACATTTAATTTCATCTTGGCCATGCAAATTGTTTAAATGTCTCTTTTTCTTTTAATTTTATACTTAAAATTCACTCATCTGCCATCTAAGCTTCTCAACAGATAAGTCATATTAGGTAACAGGTATGATGTAAGATGCCAAAGGTTTTCTGAAACACCTGTATGCTTTTGTAGCATCTCTATCATCCCTCAGTAGATATGATGGATTGAGTGAGTTTCGAACGCTTGACCAGGAGATTTCCCCCAGCTCAGAGAGTAAGAATATGAGTAAGGCCCATACTGCAGAACACTGACTAAACCTTCACTCTGTCACATACACAGCAATGAGGATATTTCTGTTTCCGTTGGCATAGCAACAGAAAGCAATCATTTCCCTCACTTAAAATCTTGCAGCATCGTTTCTTCTCCTTTGCCCCCTTAATAAGAAAAATCTTTAAAAAGTCTCCCTCTCGCTGGACTCTTCATCAGTGTCTGAAAATCAACAGAGACATAGATGAAGGGGAAAAAAACGAGTGTGCGAAGGGTAGGAGAGCAGTGTGAAGTCTTACAGTGAGCTGTCGTATATCTGTTACTGTCAGCATTTGGTGCAAATGCAGTAGACTGTGAGATGTGTTTTAAAAGAGGTTTTACAATAAATGCCTATTGATGAACCAGGGCCAGTGTGAGAGAGTTTTGAAATGGTTGATGTGCCATTACTGAGTTGTTAGTAACTAGATGGCTTTATCAAAATGACAAGAATGAACAGGAAGCATCAAATAAATCAGAAATGTTTTATACATTATGTTGTCAGAAGTGTCTGTATGAATTTATAGCTTGAATAGAATGATATTATATAGCTGTTAGTATAATTTATAATCTCTGATACTTTTATATTTCATAAAATTGTAAATGAAAAAACCCTCAAAATAATTAATTTGGTTTTTAGTTGACTATTATTGTAATATAAAAATCTAATAAATTATTTGTAGTAAATTTTGTATTTTATTAAAAAGGAAAACTTAACATATAAATATATAACACAAAAATTGGTGATTGCCTAAAAAACATATATATATGACATAAAAATATAACATTTAAAAACTGGGTTTAAAAATGTTTAAATAGCATAAGCATATACTGTTGAAAAGTTTGGGATCTGTAAGATTTATTTAAATCTTTTTGGAAGAACTCACAAAGGCTGCATTTATTTGATCGAAATACAATAAAACACAGTAATATTGTGAAATATTATTGCAAATTAAAATAATTATTTTCTATTTTAATATATTTTAAAATGTAATGTATTCTTGATGGCAAATCTGAATTTGCAGAAGCCATTACTCCAGTCTTCAGACTCACATGATCCTTCAGAAATCATTCAAATATGCTGATTTGGTGCTGATGAAACATTATTGTCAATACTGAAAACAGTTCTGCTGCTTAATATTTTTGTGGAAACATTTTTTCAGGATTATTTGATGAACACAAAGTTTAAAAGAACAGTATTTATTTGAAACAGAAATCTTTTGTAACATTATAAACAAATATATTGTCACTTTACAACAATAATGCGTCCTTGAAAGGAGCTTTGACTACTTTCAAAAACATCGTATTGACCCCAAACTTTTCAATGGTAGTGTGTATATGCACATTAAATATATTACTAAAAATAAAATTTCTAAATTCTTTTGACAGGGTCAGTGAAACTGTTGGCAGGGCAAGTAAACCCTGAATGAGTAACCTGACTGGGCAAGCAAAAATCCTTAATTCTAAACACCTGTGAATCTGTGGTTGCAACTAAATATGATATTGCGTGTTTTACTGCATGTGAGTGTGTTTTTGCTCCCAATGTTAGCCACAGGACATAACAGGTGATAAATGAAGTTACTCCCCCTCACTAGAAAGACAGCAACAAAGAGAAAGAGCAGAAGGAGATCAAGAGAGAGGGAGAGAGAGAATATTAAAGCAACATAGAGAAAGAGTTTGACAGACAGAGAGCAGAGCGAGCTTGTGATGCCCTGCAGCTGAATTGAGCACCACTCTCATGAAACAAAGTCTACAGTGGGCCTGTGACACAACAGATACATATTTAATAGCTTTATGAATGATATGTGCGCAGACAGAAAAGCATGGGCTGTTCAACTTATATGCTATTAGTGGCTTTTTCGCTTCTCTTTCTCTCTTCTTCGTCCACAGTGATAGTGTGACTCTCTTAAAACCACACAGGATAAACAGCCCCCTGCTCTATCAGGTCCCCCTCCTTCTCGCCCCCACACACTGAAACTTGGCACACCCATGGAGTAGCTGCATCCGAGAGGCCCTCCGCCACTCTTCTGCATCCCACACTGCACTGGGGCTCTAACCCACACCATGGCACCATGGCACCCTGCAGCCCTGCCACCCAGGGGGAGGTAAAAGGGAAGACACTGCTCACATGGGGGGTGGGGTGGGGGGTAAAAGCGGAAGATGGAGAGGAGAATGTTCAGATGGGAGCTGGCAGGGAGCACTCTGGGTGAAGTCAATTTTGAGTTTATTGCTGATGATAAAGAGAAAAGTCTAAGAAAGTGTGACTGATAAGTGACAGTGTGGTCTCCCTTACGCTATCTTTTAACACAAAAGCAGGAAATAAAAGTAGAACTAGGAATTAAAAATTGTAAAAGAAATGTACACATACACACTAACTAACCTCAATGAACATGTCAGTTCTAGATCAAATATCCTATTTTCAACCTGCTGTATTTAAAAAACAAACTTTTACATGATGAAAACAATTAGCTACACGTATAGTGCTAAATGGAAGCACGGATATATTATGCCACTTTTTTCTGTATCCTATTACTGCAAAAAGGTCCCCATTGCCCCTGTTCCTCTTATTATTCTGCTCTGTTTTGTTTGTTCTTCTTTCTTTGTTTGTTGTCTAATTTGCGTACATAGAGCAGGTTGGGAAGGATCCCCTACTGTTCCAGTCCTTAATGAGATAATAACGCTGATGTGAACACACTTAGTGTGTATGTGTGTGGATGGTTGCACTTCCTTATTCTTGGACACATTGTGGCATGCTGATTGGTCAAGAGTATGGCAGGGTGGGTATGAAATGAAGTGACCTCAGTTGCTTGGATTATATTGAAAGCTATTATGTTTCACATTTTAGTTACTGCCAATTTGGGATTTTGAGGTCATAGTGTAAAATAACTTAGAAATAACAAACAGCATTATATATATATATATATATGTGTGTTTGTGTGTGTGTGTGTACATAGAGCTGTTCCAGTCCTTGATGAGATAATAGCGCTGATGTGAACAACTCACGGATAGTGTTTTTATTTTTATTAATTATAATAAAATGTTAATTTTTTGATTAAAAATAAATTATTTAATTAAAGGTATTAAAGCATTCAATTATTAAATTATTCAAAAACCACTAGAACATTGCTATATATTTTGTTGACATGTGTACTTACATTATCCCAAATGTTTAGAATGTTTAAATCCAAAGAAATCCACAATTTTTACCAGTTTTAACCACAATTTTAACCACGACCCGTGTCATCATTGTGTCACCTGTCAATGGCGTCATATCCCCCCTACCTTCAGCTGTCGGTAGAAACCATGGAAAAACAGTGCACTTCCTGAAAAAATGTGTAAGTAGTAGTTGTAGCGTCATAGCCGACGATCTCTGCATATAGCAAGCCACAGGTGTTTGTTTTGCACATTCGTGATAATTATTCATTATCATTTGCTGCAGGTTCTGTCTCCAAAGATAACCCCATAAAGCGAAAACAGCTGTGGAGGTGAACACGACAACTCTCATTATTCCACGCTTCATCACTGCGTCGTCAAGCTACGTCTTTATTATTGCTTTGAATAAGCAACGTCTAGCGGTGAAACCTACATACTGTGCCTTTAATTAATAATTGTATAGTTTAATATTAAATTGTAATCATTAAATTAATAAATAATTTTAAAATAAAATCTACAGTCTTGGTGCATTAACAGTGGCTCAAACAATGGCATGAGTTGGGTGGGGATATCTTTTTAGCCAGAACCAATGACAGATGGGGAAGTGTTTGAAAAACCTGTTTGAAAACAGTCATTAAATTTTGTTTAAAAAAGTACTAAAAAGCATGGATAAACTTAGGCTGACATGGGCAATGATTATGTCCTTCGGATGAGACGTTAAACTGAGGTCCTGACTCTCTGTGGTCATCAAAATTCCCATGGCCCTTTTCGTAAAAAAGTAGGGGTGTGTCCTGGCCAAATTCCCTCCATTGGCCCTTATCAATCATGGCATCCAAATAATCCCCATCCACTCAATTGACTCTATCACTCTCTCTCCTCTCCACCTATAGCTGGTGTGTGGTGAGCACACTGGCGCCGTTGTACGGTGGCTGCTGTCGCATCATCCAAGTGGATGCTGCACACTGGTGGTGGTTGAGGAGAGACCCCCTGATATGATTGTAAAGCGCTTTGGGTGTACAGTAGTACATAAAGCACTATATAAAAGAAAAAAAGAAAAGAAAAATATGTATATGANATATATATATATATATATATATGTATTAGGGATCTCAATTTACTGCATTAATTTAATTTATTTATTATGGAAAAATAATGTGTTAAAATAATTTTACACATTTAATGCATTTAATGTAGTTTATATTACATTTCATATAGATGATTGGTGACGAACATGATGCAGGCAACTCACTACGTGATGATATAGCAAAAATGCCCCGTATGGATTTTGTCTCATATATAGGCCTCATATATAATTTTATCCCAAATAACACATGTAAATGTGATATTGATTTTATACAACAGTTCAATATATAAGAAGTTAATTTTGTGATATATTTTACACATAATATTGTCTGTTTTTGCTGAATTGTTTTAAACGAAAATATAACCAATAAAGCCAGAGAAGAACTGTTCCGAGCAACACACAACGGTCTTTTGTTTCTGAATGAATCTGCGTTTTGAGTGAATCAATCGGGTGAACCAATGATTCAATGGCCCATTCATAAAGAGAGTCATTAGGTGTGTTCTGAAAAAGGTGTGTCTGAAAAAACCATGGCTGTTTCAGCCTAAAAGTTTATGTATAATAAATTCTATGTTGAATCAAATAAAATATTTACTTCTAAAATTACTTTTAACAAAATCTATTTGATTTTCTGATTTAACACAATAATGACTTTAAATTATCTTTTGGGGGTAATTTCTCAGCCAAATTTGATTTGCGATTAATTTGCGACTAATTACATTAATTAATCAGCACATCATGTAATTAATTAGATTACAAATTTTAATCACTTGACAGCCCTTATATATATATATATATATATATATAT
>RJVU01027606.1:1191712-1261870 GCA_003731715.1 Anabarilius grahami | reverse complement strand
CCATAGGCCAGACAACCTCCCCCATATGACAGAACTGGTCATCTGTGTGACTGACAGATCATATGTGAGATGTAGTGTATATGTCATGCAGTGACAGAAGGCTGAATTAGGATGCACAGAGGCTCCACAGAGGGGACAGAATGACTGATGAAAGGTAAAACAAACACAGTATTAGAGAGCTGTTAAATAATGATAGTGAATGCCAGTGTATACAGACCTCAGATCAGCCGCATGTTCTCAGAGAAAGAGAGAGAAAGTGGTGGGATGGAGAATTGTGCGTGCATTCTGGGGGGAGGGCTGTATTTCTCAACAAGTAATTCATATGTGTAATCATGAACTTCACTTTCACATCTGACTTGCACATTCATTCCATTACGGGAGCAATTTATGGATAGAGGATCTGTAATTGCCACAGGCTCACTGGACGTCCTTTGGGTAGTTAAACCCACACATCTGTGTGAAGGGTTAACTGTGGCGGGAGACGTTACTATGTTCAGAGTTCTGCCTCATTTCTTCTTAACACAGTCTTATAAATTAAAAGCACGCTGGGAGCTGCCTGTTAGGAGCTGTCAAATGGTTGCATAGCAATTATCTGCTAACGAGGATTAATCGACGCCAATTTAGCTTTGGTTATTTTTTTTTTTTTTTAAATGTAAAATGATACTTTTTTTGTACAAAGTGATCAAAAGGCTCACTTGGTGGCTCCCATCTGCATGATCACAGATCCTTGTTGTGTTTTTAAATGCACAGTCAGACAACTGGGATTTTATGTGAATAGTGAAACGAGTATGAACTGCCATTAAAATACACATTAAAACAGTCACCATTGTTCCTAATTTAAGTGCTTATTTTTCTCAGGCTGAGGTGTGCCAGTCTCTGGGGAGTCAGTCCCTCTTGGATGGCAGACAAAGGTCTGTTGGTGGGACCCCTTGAGGGCAATACTCAAAATGGTGTCTTGTTCATGGCATAATGCACCAGTGGTAGTTGAGGACCTCCTAGTGTTCAAGAAAACAGTCACTTGCATGTATATCCCAGCCTTTACACTACATTAAATTTGGTCATTTTTATATATATATTCTGATTTCATAAAAAAACAAACCCCTTCTGTAATTATAGGTCGTGATAACCATTCATGTCTATTAAACTATTATTAAAACTATTATTGGCCAGACTGGGGCTTTAAATAAGCTTCGTGACCAAATACCTTTATGCATCGGGAAAAAAAAAAATAGCAACATCCTCCTCGCGCATCCTTAGGGTGCAGATTTTTTGTCCATTCATGGCATCAAATTGATTCTAAATAAAATTTTGCTTTGGCTGTCTTTCTAATGATGGATTCTGTCATAGTCCTGGGATGTGTGAAAAAACGCGAGCATTGTAGAGCAGAACAGGTAGGTTACCAGAGCAACGGGTGCCAACCGTCCGCTCCGCCCTCATCCGGTACAGAACAATGCAAGTGCTCTCCCTAACCAGAATAAAAACGTACGAGGCAAGATAGTGAAATAGTTGCGCGTTTTCATTATACTTGCTCAAAGTACTGTTTTTTATTAAGTGTTTAATGTTTGTTAAATGTCGCTCTAAATGACACATTGATCGGCGAGCGCGCGAGCGTCAGTGCCTGAGATGCCCACAGGAGGATGGTGCGCGAGACCCTCAAGTGGTCCGCGAGAGCAGCTGAAGTCCCCCAAACATAGATTTACCCGAACATACCGATTAATTTACATCAATATAGCTGTTTTGTAACGTCCACCATGTTGTTAGCCCCTCGGGAAAACTCTCGCGCCCCTCTGCGCCCCGGCATCCCCAGCAATTGGGTACACGAGCTCGCCACACTCGCGCTCCCGCCTCGAATCGAATCGTCCAGTGACAAAAACCAAAGTGAATAAAATCGCGTTGTCTCAATCAACATTATCATGATTTGCTGGGATGGAAAAAAGGGCCACGGTGTGATTTTCTGTGACATCCCGATCCCGTCAGCAGGACAACGTCATGTCAATTCGTCAGATACCATTACTACACCGCCGTTATCGCCGGTGCGTTGCTATGGCAGCCAGCTCTCAGAGTAAGGCTGTTCTGCCCGGTTGGGGTGAGGGATGAATATGCTCGGTCAACCCGAGGTGTAAGATTGAAAAGTTGCGCACAGCAATGTGGGTTGCGCGTAGGTGGAATCAAACGAGCGCTGTCCTGAAGCATATTGAGAAAGGTCTAAAGCATCGGCAGAACCATATTGAGAGTTGAAGTCCCACAATCACATACACACAAACACAGTTCACTCACATATTATCAAGTGGGAAAAAGCACTTTACCGTAGACTTGACAGGGACGTACAGGATGGGCTTCCCCGATGGCTCTTTCTTGTTGTGCTCGCCCAAGATGTTGCTGCCGACCTGAAAGCCTTTGGACTTCACCCAGAATTTGAATTTGGCGTTGATGTGGCTGTTGTCGACATAGACACCGTCGGACTCCTCGTTCTGAAGCAGGGTCTGCATGATTTTGTTGTATTTTCGGCGCGTGACGGTCTTTGTTTTACCCGAGTCTCCGTAAGTCCGGAGACACCAGTCCTGAAATTCGCTGAACATCTCTGCCTCCAGCACGACGGGACTTCGGCTCCTTTTTGTTAAATCCGCGCATGGTTTCTTAGTTGCCATTCCTTCCTCTTTGTGCCCCTATTCGAACGATCAAATGCAACTACAACGCCTGAAAATGATAGTAGACTCCCCCTCCTCTCCCTGTCCCGCTACGAGGATGGATCGCTTCGACACCGGTGCTGGAGGTCCACCTCCGCTAAACAAGACGAAAAAAGTCGTATTACGTCTGCCTGTTTCGGGCAGTCGCACACCTGTTTGCAGAGAGACGCCTCGCTTACTGTCCCAAACCGCAACGGCAAATGTCACTTGCACACATCATCCGCTGAGGAACTGAGAGAGGGGGCCGTCCTACCAAGCGGGTATCTCCCACCTGTGCGTAAACGGCTCGAGGACCAGTGTAAGTGGGAAAAACCCCGAGGGTCGATACAGTAAACGTAAAAAACACGCAAACCTTCCTGGCTCCAGGAAGGGATAAAAAAGCTCGCGGTGACAGACTTTAACGGCCCACTTTTTAAACGACCAGCGCGAGCGTTCTAATACGGGATATGGCACAAGCCTGTTGATGTCATACGGGCGTGAGAACCCTTAGCAAAAAAGAATTGTTCGAATTAATTTAATACTGATGTTTCAATCAAAAAAACGCTATGCGGGTTGAAATAGACTGCCTTCACGAGCCGCCGTCACGCGCTAGGACTGTCCCACTCTTTCCACCTGTTTGAATCGGACCTGCGCGTGCACTGCTGAAGCCACGCTAGAGACCGTCCCAAATTGACATTTCTCGTTTATAATCTTCAGGATTTAATAGCTGCTGGTAGTTTTGTGACAGAAACGTCTGCCGTGGCTCAGAATAAGATAAAAAGCAGCCGTAACGAAGTAGTAGACTGTTTTCTTTCTATCTTTTTTTTTTCAGGAAGTAGACGGTGCAGCGCGTGGACGCAGTGGTTACAAAGCGGGTAGGCAGTAGCTAGTGTCGCAATAAAGAGAACATTTTCCTATTCAGACAAAAGAGGAAAAGGACACAGATGACATTTCTACTAATCAACATTAGTGAAAACATCCCTATTGAAATATATTGAATAAAATACAACATACAACATACCGATACAATACAAAAATACAATAAAACGGCAAATGCATCGATATTGTTGAAATGTTTTGTTCTCTTGTAAAATAATAGTGATTACAAAACAACAATAGCAATACCAATTGGTAACCTTTTGTCTTAATTTTTTGAGCAATGTGGTGATTTGGGGGTATTTTATCATGTTACAGTAGCACCCATTGATGATCTTCTCAATCTAACAACTATAATAAACAAAATGTTATAGGCAGTAAAATCCACTTTTTTCACTATTCGTTTATAATAATGCACTTGATACAAAGGATGTACAGGGAAAAATGACCAGAAAACACAAAGGTGTTTTTCTCTATTCACATTGTGTTCAGTAAATTTTACAATGATTGATTAATTTCTGGTAAATTGAGCATGGTGCTCTGTTGACAAAGTAATTAACTCTTGGACACCTGTCAGCACTTTACACAATTGTGAATATTAATATGGATTAATATTGTGGTAATTTCCCATGTTTTTCAGGAAAACAACAACTAGTGAATTCTAATATCCAACTTAAAACATTATAAATATAGACAGTTTGAAGAATCTTTTCTGAATGCTGTGGCTATTATAGGATATATATATATATATATATATGTATATAACTACTTATGACGTGTGTGTTCAAGTGTGGTTCAGTGTCCTCTGATGTCAGGTTCCGTGTGTATTTGGTCTGTTTATTTCTAATACACTCTGTGACAGAGTGCTCATGCTTGGTCATGTATGTGTACATATTAGTTGCAGTGTGTTTGTGTGTGCGAGTGCTGGTATGTGAGCATCCTCTCTTTCTCTGTGCAGTCAGTAGTGTGAGTGCTCCGGGGCTGTGTCGAGGACCATGCTGGGACTGCTGGTGATGTCGGCTGCTGTTGCTATGACAGCAGCTCAGCTCCAGCAGCTGAAGAAGCAGAACAGGCCGCCTGTATCTGCCCCATCCAGACTGCATTGCCTCACTCCAGAATCTTTTCTCAGTCCTAGAACCTGTTCAGAGTTCTAAAAGGTTTCCCTGGGTCTGGAATTACTTCAGCATTTCAGAATCCTCCCTGAACTCCGGAGTTCTGTCAAAAGGTCTGGGATTCAAGGGGTGAAGCTGACAGGAATGTGTCCCTTTGATGTTCTCTGATTCTTAAAGGGGTATTCCACCTTGTTTAAATACCATGTTCATTTTGCCCAGCAGCTAGTATTGACTAGTCAGTTCCAATAAAATGTTAGATTGACAGCACTAAATCCTCTTTGATTGGCACAACCCTGCATATCTTTCCCAGATGTGCACCCCTTTAGTTAGAAAAAGATATTAACAAACCAATTAACATCACTAGCCAAGGCTAAATTTAGATTAAATAGATTTTTGAAGAAAATTTATTTAAATCCATCTTTTTTATTTAGTCATCTTCTCATTATTTTACTTTTCTCAGATGAAATATATAATTGTTTTAATAAGATTGTACAGAGGTGTTTGAGAAAATCTTTTTTCATTGGTCTTGCAACAGTAATGCGTGTAAAACGATAAACAATGTTAGAATATAGCAACGTGTGGGCATGTACAACTAATTACTTGATCTTTCAAACACCTTGAAGTGCCATGAAGGAGACATAAATGTTAAAGTTAGCTAATTAGTAACTATATCAAGCCAATTATGAAAAAGAGACATAAGTTAGAGTGATTTAGTAAGATAATGAACTTTGAAATTAGACATTTATTATATATAAAAATAATTTAATCCAGCAATATTTTTTACGTTTTTATTTGATTGTGTGTTTTATAATCATTAGTGGAGGTATTTTACATGCAGGTATAAAGTAAATTATTATTATTATTATTATTACTTATTGCTTATGGGACATGACTTTTTTATAGAAATATTATAAACCCACAAAATATATAGACAAAAAAATACATAAATGAGGGACAGCCATAAGATTTTCTGAACATTTTGGTCTCAAACACCTGCCCTTTTTTTTTAAATTTACCACATATTTACCTTTGTTTTAACTTTTTTTCCCTCATGTCACGAGTCACACCTTTTAAAAAAGATATAGATGTTCCAGTTACCATATTGACTTAAGGTAAATATTGATAGGCTTTCCTATAAAGCTTTGATTGCAAATTTTGAGCTTATGTTTGTCAAACATATATTTTTTATTTATTTGTTTTTATATAAGACAATTAAATATGTTATTTAAAAAAAAGTAAAAAAAATGTAACCCAGAAACCCAGTTAGGTTTATGTTTTGTTGTTGATCCTTCAAATATATTGAGTACAATCCATGTGTTTTAGGCAGTAATTTCCCCCTTAAAATGAAATTATTTTGGTAGCCTATTTCTTTTATCATAATCAAAAATTAACATAACTATAACCATACACCTCTGGACATAAAAACTCTCGCTGCAATGTGCTCTTCAGGTGTGAATTTTCAACTGAGGACATTTCTCTTAGTTTCATCATTTTGACCAAACTCAGGACAGACATGTGCGAATTCCAGGTCCGGCCCGTGATTGGTCTGTTTTGGGCCACAGAATTCTTTCTGAGTTAGCAGATCAGCTCACATGACTAATCGCTGACAGGCAGGGAGGTTAAAAGCAGAGCTTACCCTAACATTTCGACATCATGCCTTCTGGCTATGATTAAACGTACTGGCACTGAAGCGAACGCTCTTATTTTTGTCCTTTTGCATGTTTTTCTATGAGTTTATGTTTCTGTGTCATTCCCTTTCTGTGTTTCACTCTTCGTTCTGGCCACACACACAGTGCGCACCACCAGCCTTTGGCTTCAGCGTGCCAGGTTTCTGTTACAGCAACAAAGGGTGTATCTCACTCCCATTGAGAGCGTGTGTGTGCAGAAGTGAATGGGAAGAAGGGATTACGGTGCCAGTGCAGAGGAGGCTGCCGTTTTGTATGTGTGCACTGCTGCTTATATTTGCCGGCTCAGGGTGGGTGTAACTAAAGCTGCGCATTAGCTTAGAATTTAGCTTAGGAAAAAAAAAAAAACAGTCACCCTTTTTCTTTTAATCTCCCCCTCTCTTCCCTTCATTTCTCTCTCTTAAAACATCTTCATTCCTTTTTGTCCTCCTTTACCTCAGTTTCTTCCCATCCTTTTCTTCCTTGCCGTCGATCGCTTCAGTTTTCTCTCTTTCCACAGCATCCTCTTGCACTCATGCATCCAGTTATACGTCTGTGTGAATATATATTTACATAATAAACATAACAACAAGCTATGGAAACAGCAAGAAATAAGCTGACGTTAACAAGGGCGACTTCTGGTGCGTCATGTGATTATAATGATGATTGTATGTGACTGTATCTGTCCCTTTTAAGACCTTTTGACTTTTTTGACCTTTGCCCCTTTAGATTGGTGCCGGAACACCCTGCGGCCCAAATTACATCAGGATCAGCTGGTGGGATGCAAAGGAGGAGGGGGTGCGTATATTTGCGTAGGGAGGGGGTTTATCATTTCACATTGTTAATAAGCCCCTCACTTCATAATTAAACCCCCCTTAATACTCTCCCCTTCCCCCTTTGCAGGAGGACAATGATGAACCTCCAGCAATCGTCTCCATAACCCTGTCATTTAGAATGGGAGGAGGGAGGGAGGCCAGGGAGAAGCAATCTCTCCCCCTTTCTAGTCCCTCAAAGGGTCACATGACTCATCTCAGCCCTATACGCCGGCAAGCCTGGCTCTCTAACTGTGGTGATTAGTGTCAAGCAGGAGATGTAGTCTCATCCTGGTTCTGAGATGTTTAGTGGGATGCACTCTGTGTATAAATTAAGGGGAAGCCTTGGAGACTTCTGTCATCATTTACTCACTCTGCTGTTTCAAACCAGTATGACTTGAAGATACCTGAAGATATGTTTTTTTTATGTCCATACAATGAAAGTTAGTAGGATTCGATATTCATTTGGATCCAATTAACTTTCATTGTATGGACAAGAACAGCTGGAACCTTCTTCAGAATATCTTCCTTTGTGTTCCAGGGTGGAAAAAATAAAGTTTGTTAGAACTTTATGATAGATTTTTTTTTTGTTTTTTGGATGTACTATAGGCCTGCCTTTAACATAACTTGAAGTCCTCGCTCCGTTCATCAAATCTGATGCCTTATCTGATTCTCTGGCAAAAAAAAGAGAACATTTTACCAATCTAAGGAGACCTAAAAGAATGAAAGATTGAGAGAGGAAAGCAGAGAGATTGAGACGGAATGTGTGGGCAATGCTGAATCAGATGAAGTTTAAATGCTGACGACGAACATTATTTTTCAGTTGATGACTGATGAGGAGTTGACTGATGATCTATTCGCTGCTGCCACCTTCAGTTCAGCCACGGAACTGCATATGTAATGCAGTATGCTTTTGTCTAAAAGCTGCTGGAATAAATAGATGCAATCAGTTTATTCAATGCATTTACCTTGGATGGCAACACTTTCAGAGTAATGACCAAGCTGACACATTATTATTATTATTTATTTAATAATGAAGGCAGTCCATCAGAATGGCACAGAATGACTCTCCTGTGCTCTATCCTGAGCAGTTCAAAACATTAAAAGTCAGTACCATAATCTGACCTTAAATCAGTGATTTATTCAATTCAGGTCCTGGAGGACCAACACGGCACATTTTGGACATTTTGTTCAGGTTTTTCCAGGATCAATCTTGAGAAAGACTCTTTTAAATAACTATGAATTGCTGTTTCCAGTTGTCTCTCGCTCAATCTTTGTCTCTCTACCTCTGTCTTTCTATGCAGATAAGCCATGAATTCTTCAGCAGGTGTTAAATTGCTTGTACAGGGAGGTGGTCGGCCTGTTTGTCATCCAAACTGTGGAAGAAGTGAGGGGGAGGGAGCGAGCACACGAATGAACGAACGCATGCAAGCAAACAAACACACACAGACAGCCTCGTGGGACATCAGCGTAGGGTGGGCCAAGGCCTGGGCGCGCAGGCTGGGGGGCAGTGGGGAATGTCAGGACAGGAGAGCCAAGAGGCTGTTGGAAAACGACAGAATGGGCATGGTCACCATGGCAACGCAATTGGCCCAAGCAGTTCGAGGCAACCGGTAACCAAGTAACAGGAAATGAGCAGTGAAAGGGGGAGAAACAGAGACAGAAGATAGAGAAGGAGGGAGGTCTTTGCTAATGGGACACACTTGAACTCTTGATGGACAAAGGTGCAATTTATATGTGTGTAAATATGTATGTTTAAACATCTGTCTGCATCCTAAAGTAACAGCAGCTTTGACCTGTGAGGGGCACCACCATATGTGACTGACAGTGGCTGACTGACAGTCTCTGGAGTAGGCTACCATTCCTGACACCATTATAACAAACTGTGACAGCTATGACACATGGGGTTAGAAGCAGAGAGAGAAAAAGGTGTAAAGCCCATAAGCAATAAGGATGGATGGATAGATAGCCTATGTTATAGTATATTTTATATATTTTTTTAATACATGTTGCCTACATTTAAACTCGTTTAACAAATATTAGAAGTATAAATTAAACATTTAGAAGTAATTCAAGTGTAATTGACCAGTCTCTGTTGTCCTGTTTCCACCGTGACGGCGCTGGAAATCGTGCCGGAGATGGCTCGCGTTCGGCGGGGGAACTGATAACTTCAGACTGCCGCCTGCGATTCACTCGTAGCCGAAAAATGCCGGTTTTTATTGTTTAGATAAAATAAAACGTACATAAACCTGTATTTTACCGAAGACATGCACACATTTGACTGAGCTGCACTGCTTTCTCCTGAAGAGGTCGCAAAAAGCCCGCAATAAATAACTCACCCCCTGGGTTGTTACGTCTGGTCTGACCCAGGAGCTGGGTAACACAAAAACTAATCAAATACTGGAAAAATAACCCAAATAAAAAGGATTTGGGTAGAAAAAAATAACCTGAGATTTTTAGTGTATAGAAAACTCACTCAAAAATTATCTCATTTATTTTAATTTATTTATTTATTTTTACTTTTTGAAACTTCCAACAATGTAGTTTCCATAACTTGTTGAAAACAGCTATTTAAGTATCAGTTTTGGTCGTCTTGACAACATGTCTGTGGGCTTTATAGGCAAATATAGTTCTGAACAACCACTCACTTAGCAATTCATGAATCATATTGTACAAAGACTTTTGTTAATTATGACTGACTTCTGTTAATTAAGATGAGGCAAATATGCAAAAAGGACTTCTTTCTTCTGCAGGAGTAACAAGTCCCTCCATCTTACAATTTTCCCTGTACCAGATGCCACATAAATGACATGGGAGACGTCTAATGAAATCTGAACTAGAACCAACTGGATGAAATCCAACAAACTGCAACACATGCTTTATTTATTCATAAACAGCAGAATAGCAGATAACACTTTACTCATTTAATACTTGAACAGCATTATAGTGCTCCATAATTATTGATCATCAATTTTGATCATCAAAAATGTTATCCTGTGTTCCTTATGAAGTGATCAACAGACTCACTACAAATCTTTCCATCAACTTTTTAAAATCTAGAAAATTGAGTATTGAGACATTATTTCAGAGTAACAATTTACTGACATCTGACTGTGAATCTGACTGTGAATGTAGGTAATACTAAACTGTAAAAATAAATAAATAATGTGTTTGATGCTACATAAATTGTTAAATATTCTTTTGAAGAATTTTGAGACCTATTTGTCATCAAACTTAAACCTGTTTAGTTACCTGGACCAGTTTGTGAGTAAAAATGGGGACTTGTTTGACAAGGCAATGTAGCACGCTCTTGTTCTTCTTATACACGTTTATAAGTTTTAATTGTGTTGCAGATCTCATAAAGCTTGTTTCTACCAGACTGCATGTTTTTAGTGAAAATGAAAGATATTAAAAATTTGTTGACAAGTAATGTTTATCGGCAAGGCTGAGGGCTGCTTATCAGAAGGTTGTTGGTTCAAGCCCCACAAAGAGTGTGCCTTCAGCTATCACTCTTGAGTCCTTGATAAAGGCACTTAACCTAAGGTTTCTTCATGGTGACTACCCTGCAGACTATGGCAAGTCACCTGAAGAATCTGCTAAATTACTGTTTTCTACCTTTTTTACATTTAATATTATTTACAGACTTAGTATAATTGGAGTTAATAGGCCAGTGTGTTAAACATACCTTAATTGTGTAAGACTGTGTATGCATGCCTGTTTACTTAAGTGTAGCTTCATGTGGAGCAGAGTGGTTGCCATGGAAACTCAAGGTCAGTGCCTTGGCATGTGTGTATGACTCCTGGGGGTGCATCAGAGTATCATGGCCGGAGCACAGCAGGGATCCTGCAAAGAAAGTGTTCTAATTTACTGCTGAAAATTATGATTTGTAATGATTAATAATAATAATAATACATATTATTGTTAAAATTATATATTATTGTTGTAACTATGTAACAATATAATAACATAGGCCTACTTTATTATATTATTTTATTATTAAATAATTATTATAATTAAATAATAATTGAAGGTAAATTAAATGTTATGTATAATAATCAGCTGAACATCTAATAAACGGACAAATTGAAATAGGCTCTAATAATAGTTGTTATAATTACCATAGAAGTCCAATAGAGGGCGCCCTGTGTATATATTAACGAGGCAATCTATACATTGCGCTTTTGAAGCACATTTTTCAAGCAGGTGGGGTTGTTCTGTGAGGGGAAGTAAAGGCTACACAATGGCCATGTGTTTGCCACATGGTCTTAAGAGAAAAAATAATTGGATTTGGATTTCAAATGATGAAACAGCACATGGTCTAAAAACTGAACAGTAAGAAGAAATAACACTAGTGAAATGTATATGTGGCCTGTCATTCTCTAAAGAGATTCTGTATTTGTAGTCTGTGTTACTGTGACCAATACTGAAAACCTTATGGTGACCCCATTGAAGAATACTACAATGACTTCACAGCCAAAGTGTTTATGACCCTCTTGACTCCACTCACACCCTCCCACATCTACAAACTCAGTCACACATTAACAGATGCATCTGCTTTAACTAGAAGCTGCACTTGTTTAGTACTGCAAAAAATAGTATATAAACACCCAGTGTCAGAAATTATCTTTATTAAGGAACTAATTTTCAGTGGCATTTTCAACCTTTATGGTTGCACACCTATTGTTATAAAACTACAGCATGTTGTCAATTTACAATTAAGTACTTTAATAAACATTTTTTTTAAATGTAGTTGTAAATACACAAGATCAGGTCTGAGCGTCGAACAGAACATTATGAAATATATCAAATTTTAAAAAGGAAACATTAACAACAAATAATTATAAATTACTGCTGAAAAAATATAATATTATGAAGAATATAATATTACGAAATATATCAAACATTATGTTAAAAACCTTTTAAAAAATAAATAAATGAAACATGACTTCACTATAGGCACATTTCTTGTCTTGCATTTTAAATAACTGGGAAATGTTTCTGCCTTTTGTGACATTTGCCCTCAGCCCTGGTTAATTTCTGACAGCACACTCGCACAAATAATTATTAAGTGTTTGTAAAAAAAAAAAAAAAAAACTCTTGGGAAATGTTAGGAAAATTAATAATAAACACAAACACAAAGTGATTTAATTTGTCACCTTTTAGATTTTATACAGGTGTCCAGAAAAGTTTACAATACTCCACTGACCTTTATTACACGCGTTGCAATTCCTTCCCTCATCCCTGTCAGTCAAACCCAGAATCAATCAAGATGATTGGCTAGAAAAGTCTCACAGTGAGGAGACACAAACAAAGGCAGCGCTCATGCTGTGGCTGTGGCCGATTGGCTGTGACAAGTGCCGTGTGACCCCCTGTGGTGGCTGTGAGTTCCCTTATCCTGGGAACTTGTGATGAGTTTGATCGCACCTGTCAGGACCTGACCTCTAGTATTGTGTTCTGTCTTTTCCCTGTCTCAGCTGCTTACCACTCTCATTCATTCACCTTCGTCTTTCTTCGGGATTTTAGCTCAACCTTTCCCTTTAAAAACACACCTTAAAGAACAGACTTTCTCAGCCGACATTTTGAAAGTTTTGAAAACTAATACTGCTCAAAATTTATCCACAGTACAACCCACAATTTGTGAAAAGTTTAATTAATAACTCAGCTTCAGGCAACGCAAATAGCTCTCTGCCCTAAAAAATAAATCATTAATAAAAATGGCCCCATCTTGACCAGTAATAATGCAAGAACGAACTTATCTATGTTTAAGTCAAGTCAAGTCAAATTTATTTATATAGCGCTTTTNCCGAGCAGAACAACCACCCAGTAGAGCGTTACAGTAATCTAGTCTTGAGGTCATGAATGCATGAACCAACTGTTCCGCATTTGTCATTGAGAGCATATGTCGTAATTTAGATATATTTTTTAGATGGAAGAAGGCGGTTTTACAGATACTAGAACAGACTAAGACATTTGCAAGACAACCAACTTTATGAATGTGCCGTCGCATTTACCGTTGTTCAGCAATTTGATTGTGTTCCAAATAGAATCATTAATAGAACTCTATGTGTTAGGGAATTTCACATAAGAACAAACTATTTCCCACACAGATTTCGTCAGGGGTTCATGTTGGTCATGTTGACCAACAGAAAGTTGCTTGGTTTAAAAGTTACATCAGTGTGAGCTGCGCTTCATTCATCACTATTGACAACAAACAACGGACCTTTTTTTGCCCATGCCACACGTTGAATCAACAAAACTCTTTTTTTTCTACTGCTTTTACATAGGCCAATTCGATGCATTGTGTTGCAGCTATTTCTCAAGAAAAACTTCTCTTTTCTGAGTTGGGTAAGAACCAGACTGGCTCTCTTTCCTGTTACTTACAGGGTGCTGCCCCTTGATAAATAACACAAAGCCTACCTTGACCTCAGTGACCCTGCTGTGGTAGACCAGGCATGACTAGCACTGAGTGAGATAGGATTTGCCATCTCAATAGCGAGGTGAGTGATGTGACGAGCTGTCTGGGTCCTTAGGTTCATCTGTAGCTGAAGGCGAGAGTGGAGCATTTGTGTTAGGAAGCACTTTTCAATCTGCTGCTATTTTTAAAGCAAGTGAATCTGTATCGAGTACTGCAATGTGACATGCTCCATCTAAAACTAGTTAAACATTTTACAAGCTCATTTGAACAGAGATACTATGAAATATCTTTACTTTTAAAAATAAATTTGCCACCCCACTATTTAAAATGAATTCCTGAATGCAAAAAGTGGGCAAATAACATAAATAAAATGATGACCAGTCAAAGCATCTAAGCTATACGCTTACTAAGACAGAATTTTCATGTCATTTCTTTGACAGAACTCAATGGAGATATTTTGAATGTGTTTTCCAATCAATTATAAAAAAATAAAAAAAAGATTTCAAGCTTCAGGCCAGATGCAAAACCTTATCTAAACCTTCATAAAAAGTTATCCATATGACTTGATGTCCACTGAAAGTTCCTAGCTATCCTCGTTCATGAGAGATGTGCAATGTCTGATTCCTGAATAAATCATTCTTTAAGTCAGATATTTTCAATGAATCAGAACTGGTCTAAATGATTCCCTAACTAACTGGACTGATCTTGTTTCGCACACATTAGTTTTGGTAGCTATACAGCATGAATTAGACCACTTTTATGTTTACTTTTTGGTGCTTTGAAGCTTCACTATGGCAAAAGAAAGTATAAAGACAGTCTTATTTCCTTGTGTGTTATACAAATAAAAGAAAGTCATAGAGTTTGGGGCACTGTGAAGATGAAAGTCCTGTCATCTTTTAGCCTACTCATTTCACTATTACTTTAAAGCATGTGAAAAACCCAGGTATCCCAAATGTTTTCAGTTCCTAAAAAGTTGTCCTTCACAAACTAGCATACAGCTACAAATAATAACACGAGAAACAATATGTCTCAAACACAAGTTAAATGGTCACTTTCTCAAGCGTGCCAAAGGAGACATTGTGAAATATGCATGAGAGAGATTTATGTGTGGGTATATGTTAGGTTGTAGTGAAACCGTTATTTTCAGTTTCAAACAGCATACATCTGGAGGGGGCAGGAAGGAGAGAAGATAAAGACTACTGTTTTTTTTAGAGCAGAGAGCGTGATAGGGATCGCTGACTACATATTTCACTTCTGATAAGGAAATCACTTCAGTTTAAGCTTCCGTGTTCCATTGGACAGTCAACTTGTATATTGTTCAAATAATTGAACAATAACATTAAAACAGATCACATGGTCTACCTTTGCTCTACTCCTGTTCTCTCTCATCTCTTTTTTCTGATACGATGAAAAAAAGTGCTACATATTATTAAAATGTTCAACACACTAAGAAAAAAAAAAGGTTATTTTAAGAACTGATAATGGAAAGGTTCTTTGGGGAGCCCAGAATAGATCCTCTATTGGCATAACAAAAACCCTCTTTGGGAACCTTTATACAGTGTTGTTGCAGATGAAAGCTGACATAAGTTTCCTTCTGCTAAGGGGAGAAGTGGTTAATAGAAAATAACTTCTTCTCATTGCAATTCCAACCAGAAACCACACTTTGAGTGTAATCGCCAAATGGAATTGGAAAAATAATACTTGTTTTCAAACAGGTTTCCTAGACTTTGTCATTCTCAGAAAAACAGGTAGCCCTGCCCCAAACTGTTGGTTGTGTCAACATTGTTCTGTCGGGTTGGTTGGAATGCTTAAGTGACGTTTTGATAGTGCCACATTGCTTTTTGAGGAAATTAACCAACTTTCAGCTCTCTACATTTTAAGATGGATAAGATGGAGAAATACAATTACAAAAAAATATCAAAGAAAAAGAAGGGATACTGAGTGAAAAAAAGAGAGAGTGAGAAAAGGAAAATAAAAAATCCTGGTCCATTGGTGTAGACTCACCTGTCCTGTCTGTCCTGCTTTGCCTGTAAACAAATTATGCCTACTGATGTTAAAACAAATAAAAGTGCAATCACGATTTGAAGGGATGGTCATCAAACCTGCATCTAAACTAATCCAGCTCGGTCATATATAAAGGTATTTAGCTATATTCCTTTTTCTCTCTTTTTTACGTATTAACGTGCTAATGCCATTGTCACTTTGTGTTAAAGTGGTATTGTGTTTTTATATGACTAATTTCTCCTCGAGCTCCAATATAATTTACTTACATAAACTATTTTTATGATTAAAAAACGAGTTTGCTTGTGTAGGCTACGCACCAGATTGGCGGTGCCGTCTTCCATTATGGTAGAACGGAAAACATCACAACGTTTTTGATGTGTGGCTGAATGTAAACAGCAGGAAGAATTGGACTAAATTGAGATTACAAATTTACGGGATCGTCTTACATTTGTGGAGCTTGTTAAGTGTCTATAAACTAACTGGAACCGAATTGCGTCTTAAAGTACACAAAACGAGTCACATTGCAGAACAAGCCGATTCAAATAGCCCCGCCATTTTAGGTGGTGAAAAACAAGCCCCTTTCCCGAAGCTTTTTTTTTTTTTGGCGCCATATCAACACACGTTCAACTCGCGCGCACCGCCCGCCATTTCAGTGTCACTAACCTCTCATTGTTTACTGTAAGCTAGTGAAAGTTGTTATTTGCGATATATGATGTTAAACACTTTATTCACATTTGACAATAAAAGACGTAATTTGGTCTCTGGGTAGTTATAAATTATAATTCAAAATTTACAAACAAACCTTTAATTTAAAAATATTGATCTCAACAATCATGCGCGTGCTCGCCACGTGGCTTTGCGACCTTTTCATTTAATCGTAACAGAAATGATTGATGATTTAAAAAAATTAAATAAAAAGTTAATTATTCTGCAAACAAATAGTTGACCTTATGGGCGTATAGTCTCACAATTCTCAAACCTCTGGATAATTTTGCACATTACATTTTTTAACATTATTTCGGTAACGTTAGTGTTAACGAAATATTCCAAAAACGGTTATGGGTTTAAACACTAACAGAACATAATCTGAACGGGATATTTTTAACTCGCGAGTTAAAAAAATCGCGAATGAGTCGCTAATGATTACAAATAAAACAACTAGACAGCCGTTAAGTCAGTTCATCTTTATCTCACATCTGTATCCTGACGTGAAAATGGCTTTTTGCCGAAAAACGACACTCTATTTCGTACGTTTGAGAAATCTTAGCTAGCTAGTGCAGCATAGTACCTCCCACTTTGGCTTCTACGGGCCAATCCTTGTCAGCATAATCAATGCATATGTTGGGGGAAGGCACTGGGGTGGACTGGGGATTACCTACTAGACTGGGGAATAGCGAGGTCTCCGGGACCAAGGTACAAATAAGGTAGGACATAACGTTACTTGATTGTTTTAAAAGCACGTTTCGATTTGTTAGATTCTATGAAGAGTTACTGTTCTGCTAATCAGAAATCCTTCTTATGTTTCATGGCCTCGTACAGTTTCGCTTCATGTGAGCGACCATTACAGATACACAAAGACATTCTGACAAAGGCAACCGGTCTTAATACAATGAGAACACGGATATGGTTTGGGAAAAAAACTGTTTGCAAGCATATTTTGCGCTGCATGTTTACGTTTACGTGTAGGTTAAAGCGACTTGCAAAGTTAAAATCATACAAATGAAGTAAACATTTGTCTCGTTAGCGTTAATCCAGTTGTTTTGAAAGGGTTCACAAAGACAACAAGGAGTCAGTGACAAGATTATAAAAAAAAAATCGCATGCTATACAATTCGATCATGTCATTCCACAAATAAAACAACCATTAAACATCTAAATACATGCTACCGGTTTTGTTTAAAATTCCACGTGTTTCTTTCATACTTTAATTTAGATTTCGTGTGCACATTGTTTGCCATCGACGGTGTATCAAGTTGTTGTCACCAGTTAAACCTGTAAAAAGTGAAAGCTAATTTTTAAGCGTGCTGCATTCGCGGCAAAAATTACCCCGCGAGACTTTCGTAAAGTGGGGAGGAGTTGTTTTACTCAACACACTGACGCGAGAGAGAGACTGTAGTCTTTTTAGTTTTGAGGAAATGCAACATGGCTCAGACTAGTTGGGCTACTTCAAAATATAAAAACCTTCAGTAAACCTCACAGCTTTTAGATAAACCTCACAACTTGTATATAATATCCATCAGCGAGTAATTTTACGTTATGCATCTCGTGTCTGAGAGTAATTTTGCATTATTTCTTATGTATTCAAATTTCAGCTTCAGTCCTCACCCAACTTGACACTTCAAATAATTCTCTCTCTCCTTTTAACACACACAAAACCTATATAGGTTAACAAAAGTTACTTTATTACTGGTTTAGTGTCATATCTTACTCTGGTCTAAGAAGTGTAAGACAAAACTACAAATGTGCAATGAAATTAACTTATGATTTATTGCTTCTGAATGTTGTCTCCCGTTTTGCTATTTTGTAAGAAAAATATTTTTATTTTGTGTTATGAAAGCATAAGATGGCTACAAATGTTAGTCTGGACCCTAATAACCCTGATGACAAGTGCAGTCGCATTGAGGTTTTGACCTGGATCAACGAAACCCTACACACTAACTTTACTCAAGTGGAGCAATGTCGTTCAGGTACTTTTTTTATTTTTTTATTTTTTTATTAATGTCTTTGTTCATGTTATCTGAATTACACAAATCTTTCTTTTCTTTTTCTTTTCTCTTTTTTTAGGTGCGTGTTTTTGCCAGCTTATAGACTTGCTCTTCCCAGGGTCCATTGACGTGAGCAAAGTAAAGTTTGAGTCCCAGAAGAGGTCTGATTTCATGCAGAACTACAGTCTTCTCCAGACAGCTTTCCGGAAATTAGGCATAACAGAGGTCAGATTCACCTTAATGTATTCTATTAATCCCATTAATCCTCCTGCATATAAAATTGTGAATGTTGAAGGTTTTACGTGCAAGTTTATTTTTCTTATGTTGTTGCTATTCTGTTTAATCCCATAAGTGCTGCAGAAATTATATGCTGGATCTTTAAATGTGAATCTTATGTAAGAACATAACCTGAGAAGTATGTTGTTGTCTGTCAAGATCTTTACAGTACATTGATTTTCTCAAGTTTTGATGTTTCTTTCAGTCAGTCCCTGTGAAGGAGCTTCTCACAGGAAAGTTTAGACCCAATTTCACCTTTGTGAAGTGGTTCAAGAAATTTTTCCATGCCAATGAGAGGCAAGGGAGGGAGTACAACCCAGTTGAAGCTCGTAATGGTCAGGATATTGTACAGGTAGATGACGCTGTTAAGTCTCCAAAATCCTGGAAAAGTCCATATGAATCTGGTAAGTTCAGTTTTGTATTTTAATTATTCTTTCGTTTTTTTAGTATGATGACTTTCAAATATTTTATTCAATTCTTTTCCCCTCAGTCATGGAAAAATAGAAAATTCGGTCTGGGAAATCATCATTGAAATGCATACACTGATGTAAATTGTTTTTCATTTTATACAGGCAGAGTAAGAGATGAGTCTGATAAAGACATGGATTTTAATGGAAGGAGGCGATCTGTGACTTGTGATCCTAAATGGCAAAGAACCTTTAAATGGTTTAAACCTAGTCATCTGGGAGACAACTACGCTTACTGCACTTTGTGTGACCATAATATCGTCCTACATGCAGGTTTTTACGATCTGAAGCGACACCAGCAGACTCAAAAGCATATGAAACATGAGCGGGGAGGATTAAATTCATCTAGGAAAGAGTCGATTGAAGACTCTATTTCCTGTAGTGATACCATGCTGCTTTTCATTCAAAACCATTGCCTCTCCAGTTTACCCTCAAGGATCACCAAGGTCTCACAACGTACTGCAAAATACATCCTCGGACTAGAGTATCCAAAGGACATTGTTTCTGCTTGTAAGCTGAACCCGTTCTGTATCTACATATATGGGCAGGTGCCACTTGATGCAGAGAGCGAAGAAAATACCTCCTGCCATGTGGCGCTCGTGGGCTTTTTTGAGGAAAAGCAAGCAAGGTACTGTATCCGTCTCCTTGATGTCTTTCAGGCTGAAGACTCCAGTTCTGGATGTTTACTCAATGTCCTCCAAAAGTTTGAGCTTCCTGCAAGCAACATGGTAGCTTTCTATGTCAATGACCAAGAACAGACCTCAGGAAGTGTTGTGTCTCAGATTCGGGAGCTTAACCCACAGGTGATTGATCTTGGTGGACTTTACAGCATACCTGACTCCGCCTGCAATGCTGGCCTAAAGGCTTTCTCCAGTCAGGTTCATGAACTTATTGCCAACATCTACGAACACTTCTCCATGTGTTCCACCAGCAATGACAACCTCAAGATGCTGTTTGCAGGCATTGATGGACTAAAAGACACCAGCGCACCCCTTTCACACAGTTGTGAGGAGTTTTGTGTGCTTGTTCAAAGGATGCTTGGAATGTGGAGCGATTTGGTATCATACTTTACGTCCTGTGATGAAAATAATGATAAAGCTAAGCATATTTGTTCACAGTTGGAGAACCCTAAAATTAAGGTAACCTTGATGTTTCTAGATCACGGTCTTGGACCACTTCGTGCCTTCGGGCAGCACCTGCAACAAAGCAAAGGCTCTGTTCGTGCTGATCTTGTCCAAATCCTTCGAGAAGCAAGTGGGCTCCTACGTTCGTATGCCTCCAGCTTTCTTCGCCCTCAAGCAGTCATACGCTACCTGAAAGAACGGGACTCAACCATCCTGGAAAACTCAACACTTTGCCTTCCTGCTTCTGAGCTCAGTCTGGGTGGGGTGGTAGAAGACTTCATCTCTGCCAGAGAAGAGGAATTGTCAGATTCCTTGAACGCATTTCATGATGAGTCTTTAAAGTTCTACAAAACTCTTACGACCTCCATCGCTGAAAGTCTCCCTCTGAGCGATAGTGTCTTGAGGGGCATTTCACAGCTCCTTAGCCCAGCAGGAAGGCTAAAGGTCACAGGAAAGAATATAGTTGACCTTGCTGTACAATTTGGCATCTGCTCCAAACCGGAGGATTCTGCTAAGCTCACTGATGAGTTCTTGGAGTACCAGCTTGTTGAGGATGAAGATGACACATCTTCTACCCTTTCTCTGGAGCGATACTGGTGTAGTGTGCTTAAGGCTTTTCCACCAGCATCCATTTTTAAGAGACTTGTCCTCTGTTTATTGGTTTTGCCCTGTCCATCTCTTGAAGCAGAAAAGATCTTTGCTCAGGTATAGAATACAAGTCTATCGCTCTCTCTAATGATTGTTCTATCTGTATCAATTAGTTTTGTCATGTGTTAAAAATGTTTTTACTTACACATAGGCTGTTGAAAATGGCGATGCTATTCATTTGGATGATAGTTCAAGTGAAAGTGACAACGATATAGCAAAGGAGCTGGATTCCAATGATGACTCCTCCGTAGAGCAAACTGACGTCAAGATTTCACCCATCAGAAATGGGAGGAAGAAAAAAGTCAGAAGCAGCGCATCAGGTAAGTTATCCTATAGGTTTTTTTTTTTTTTTAAGGCAATTTTTAAAAAATTTGCACCAAAACAATTCACAGTGAGAATGATGTATATATTCTCAGCCTTCAACAATAGTTGGCATACCTGGAAAATATGTACACAGACCATTTAATAAATATATAACTTTTTGAATTTGGGGTGCACAAGTTTTTTTTATCAGTCCATCTGAACGCAAAAGTGTGCTAGCAACGTAAGGGCTGCTACTATAGTAAGGGCTACCACCTTTCAGAAAGAACTAAAAACTTGACAAATCACTGTTTTTTTCGAGGTTCATGACATTAAATCTGAAAGATATATTCAAAGTTGTGTTGCTGCGAAAAAAGTGTGGATCAGATCAGATTGGATTGGATCAGCAATGTCAGATCAGGCTGGCAATGGCTTTTCCATTCTTATTTGTGAGGAGCAGCTCAGTGGCCACTGCCAGAACCACAATAGTATGCTGCCAATATTTTCAAATTTTCTAGATCTATTGATGATGTGTAACGAAGCTTATGCAGAGCTGCTAAATGTGTGGTTATTGGCCAGAATAAGCTGCAAAGTGAACCCAACCTTAAAGGTGGTACAGAGGATCTTTTCGTCGACTGATTTTTTGAAATGAGCGCATGCATAAGAACAACCCCCCACCATTTCGAGGGCACGCCTCCCAAAACTCGTGCACGAGTAGGTTTACCACTGGCATTCGCTGTGTTATTAAGCCGGGCACACATTTAATGACTAGCTAAAACATTCTAAGACTATGCTCAACATACAGCGATTGTTTCCTGCTCCTGATGCAGATTTATATACTTTCACATGGAATTTGAACACCGACTGTAATCGCAGACTGAACGCAACTGGCTCTGACTGGACGCGTTTGAGCGCGATCAGTCATAAGTATCAATTTACATTCATAATCAGCCTTACAATCGACTTAAAGCCACGCACACACTTAGTGGATTCATTATGTCGGACTCACCGCAGGTAACTCATAATCTGCAGTTGTTACTCCTGTCTCCTGACAAAAACATTGCATGCGGCGACTGTGGAGTGTGTAAAGTTACTGGAGCGCGCAGCCGCGCGTCTCTCACAAGGAACGTCATGGCAGTGATTGACAAGCCGGAGGGCCAATCGTTTACGGGATGATCGCGTAAACGATTGGCTGATGTTTTTAAGGCCCTACCTCGTGCACAGATGATGTATACTAATAATATTCCTTTCAGTGCACCTAATAAATAGTCTTTTATCAGTTAGTAAAGACAGTTTCAAGTAATATTGCAAAAATGTATAAAACAAAACATCCTCTGTAGCACCTTTAAGCCAACAACCAAAGGTCTAGTTCTGCAAGAGTAATATTTGGATCTGCATTGTCATTAAAGTGGGTTAAGTTGTAGAAACATCTTCCAGCTTGCATGCAATCAACACAGCTACTTTATTTTGTTACTAAATGGTGCTCCTCAGATTACTATATTATTGTCCCAATTAATTGTCATGGATTAATTTAGTGCTATCAAATAATTTACATAGTAAGTACAATTAAATGATCAAATTGTAATTTATATTAATGTTTGTTTAGTGCAGTTAAAGTTCTATCCAGTCAGATCCAGCAGAGGCTGGTTAGATTGATGGAAACAATGTGCTGTTTTCCAGAGACGGTTCAACACTCAAACGCAGTGAAGCCGTGTGTGGTGCGACTGAAGAAGATCACCAGTCAGAGAGGTGTGAATGAAATGCTTAAGACCAGTTTAAGAGGTTCTAGAGCAGCTATAGAGTAATGCTTTACAATCTCTCAATCGCTTCTCCTGGTGGCAAAAGTCTGTTGGTCTAAACTTTCTTCCTTTGTCTCCGCTTCACTCTAAATGCTCAAGAAAGTTGCTCCAATACATTGAAATTACAAATGTACATGCTCTATTTGTCTGCGCTCAAAGTAATGTTAATTATTGCTATTAGTGTTACTTGTTTAGGCACCTCAAAATAGATACATTCATACCTGACTTCTTATCGATTTAACTGTTTAAATGTTATTTTCCTGCAGAAATGGACTTAAAGAAAAATGGAGCCAGTGATGACGCTAACACATTACAGGAGGTAATATTAGCTGGAAAACAACTGTGGCTGAGAAACAGCTATTAAATATTTCAAGATTTATTTTAACCAAGGAATTAATTCCTGAGTGTCACTGTAAATAGTGTCCAGGCTGATGCTGATACTGAGAACAGGGTGGCTGATGAGGGAAAAAAAAAAACTTTACTGGCCCCAAACTTTTGAACAGTAGTTATATAAGATTTTGACTAAGCTGTTGGTAGAACTTGTATTGACATAAAGGGGAAACCAATACTATGGGTAATGCATAAATGGTTTTTAGCAGTATTAATGATCGGGCCTGGTAAAAATATCAGTCTATCACTAATTATTGTGTTTTACTGATCAAGCTTTTCTGCCAAAGTCTCTTCATTGAATATGCCCAAAGTAGTGAATACTTTTGCTGAATACTATCTTACATTGTATTCTTGAGATGATAAAGCGAACCATGACTGATTAGGTCAACTTATCACATGAAAAAAAAGCATCAGTACACACAAACACACCAACCATATCATCACACTAACCTCTCTTGATTTAACTTCTTTCTTTCCTTCTCTATATATCTGTACTTAAGGGGCCCTGATACTGATTACTTCACTTTAGGAGTCATGTGATCTTAGTGATGGTGTGTGTAATTTGTATGCATATGTATGGGTCTATAGGGCTCTGTTAGAGGAATATACGGTTGGGAGAGCAGCTTACGGCAGAAACCACAGGCACGTACAGTCTTTCAGGCCGGTGCAGGCACCTGGAGCAAACCAGTGAACCCAGACAAGGACAGCAAACCAGAGGTGGTATGTACCTGCCCAGGTCAAGATTCAGTCCTCTGTCTGGTTTATCGCAGGTGTAGAGGGTCCGCCTCTCAGTTTCGTCCCATTCATGCTCTCTGTATTACATTGAGCTGTTTTCATAAGCAATAGATGCTGCTTCATAAGTGTGTGCATGAGCCCTGTGGTTTCTTTTCCGGCTGGTAGATTAGTCTTTAGAGACTTTATCTTATGTTCTTCCTTGTAGCTGTGTCCTTGTCTGTTTTTTCCTCTGCAATTTCAGTGCTAACATTCATAACATCTTCTCCATGGTGTTTAAATAGTTTCTTGTTGTTTATTTGTGTTGGTATTGTGAAAAGTGCTTTACAAATACATTTAAATTCATTGTGTGTAGTGTTAATCATGCTGTACTTGTATACTAACATACATAAGAAAAACAGAAATGCTTGTGTATAAAGAATACACATCTTTTCATGTGGTATCATTTACAAATGATTATAAAGTTAATCACTTCTAGCTTCAACAAGACTTTTAGCATTGTAGAAGCTTGCATACAGACAGATCAGCAGGAGGCTTCATTAAAACTGGGTGTTATGTGTGTGCGTTTTCCACACAAAATGTTTACTGTCTAATTGCACTCACTTTAGACTGTTTTCTTAATTGTAGGTGAAGAACAATGCTCGGTCTTCTGCATCAAATTCGACACCGAGCCCCAGATCTGGAAAGAGAGAACAAGCATACCAGGTAGGTCTTCTAGGTTTCTAAATTACTTTAACATCATCACACACTTGACCTATATTAATAAACTTCAGATGTGTCACATGATCTGCATCGATTTATTAACAGACGTTTTTATCTAAAGTAAATGATCCGTGTCACTGCAAACGTTCTACGAAGTTTTTTAATTACTTCAGGATGTGATTTGAGTGATCCGATCACCAAACGTTTTAAACTGTTTTTACACTGGATTTGGTACTGTCCATTTGTGTTTGGAGCATCCGAGATTTAATACCAGGTGTAAATAGTTATATTATCCTAGTTTACTTTTGATTGCTCGGACAGTCGGACATGTTGAAGTAATATTCATCCTGCTTGTACAGTCACTTCTTAGTTGATATAATTCAACCATTGACTCTTTGTTTCCCTGTGCAGGATGGGAAGGGTTATTCCATTGGAGAGCTGGTGTGGGGAAAAGTGAAGGGCTTCTCTTGGTGGCCTGGACTGGTGGTGGCGTGGAAGGGCAGGATGCTTCCTGTGTCTATGAGGCGTGTAGAGTGGTTTGGAGATGGCATGTTTTCAGAGGTTCGGAGTTTTTAGTCTCTCTCTTTCTCCTCATTCTCCTCAGAGAAATATTTTTTTCCTGCATTCTTCAAAAGTTCCAATATTTCATACTGCAGCATGCTTTTCTTGTTAATCTTAGATTCATACAGAGGGACTGTTGCCCTTTTCTACGTTTGCAAAGTGCTTCTGTAGTAAATCCTATGAAGGTCTACCTACCTACAAGAATGCCATCTACCAAATCCTGGAGGTACAGTGAAAAAATATATACTTATTTAACCAATTTCAACTAGGGTTGGGAATTGAGTACCAGTTCTTGTTTTATTCTTATTGTAATATTGCATTGTTGTTCATTTGTAGTTGGCAGGGGAGCGCTGTGGGAAAACTTTCCCCCCCACTGAGAAGAAAGGTGAAGAAGTGAAAGCCATGCTAGATTGGGCATTTGGAGGCTTCCAGCCCATGGGTCCTGATGGCTTTTTGCCTCTTGGAGGTATGAACAAAATCTAAAACATATCTGTAATTGGAAAAAAAAAGGTGATTGACAGCAATTTTGAAAGTTCATAATGGGCCTGTTTACACCTGGTAACTTCATGCATTTTTACTGATTGGATAGCTGTCTGATTTATTAAAATGTTTCCATTTACACTTGACCACATAAATGTGTTTCCGCAAAACAAATATAAATCCAATCTTAAATTCCCACGCTATATGCAAATTTAACACAGTTCACTTCAGTGAAAGCAACAGTTATGAACTGCATTTCAGTTATCATCAGCTAATTTCAAAATCAAAGACCACAATGGGAGAGAGAGCGGCATCAGTGCATAAGATGTAGTCTCACTACTTTTAATGAAGATCATTGTGTTTTGAGCATCTGCGACTTACTTTCAGTTATATTTGTGGCAGTTTGCACGTCGGTTTGCAGAAGAGATTCTCAGCTACTCATACGACAGTAGAGCTGTCATATCTGGCTATAACATATAGCCTATAACACACTCTCACGTGTTTTATTTTTTAACATTTTGAAAGGAGTAAAATTTACATATTTGGTTTCAACAACCAGGTGCATTTACACTTGTCCAGTTTTATCTGGAATGCGTCTCAGACCACTTCCTGAAGTGGGGTAGGGCTGCCTCCTAATATTCGACTAATCGTTAGTCGACTAGAAGAAGCTTTGTAGACCAAAAATTGTATTAGTCGGTTAGTCGCATAAAACAGACAGATCGTTAATGACGGGTTCTTGTGGTAATTACAGTAATGTCGGGCAGGAAATCCAAACCTTTGCCTATTATCTATCAACCCCAAATATGGCTTATCATTTGAAACATGTAAGTAGTAGCAACTTTACATGGCTGCTCGCTCTAACGTTAACCTAGATCAATGTGAGCTATTATTAGGCACATATCCAAGTGTTTGTGCAGAGTGTGTGGAAGCAGAAGTATTAACGCGCTTACTGCAAGACGTGGAGGTGCCGGTGCGATCACTTGCATTTTTTTTTTTCTGATAACAGTGGAAAACCTAAAATAGTCTGTCATTTTTGGTCATACATTTAAAACTGTAAACTCACAATAACAAGAAAATGTTGTGCTTTTAGTAAAATAAAGAAAACAAACAGAATGCGCTTTCTGCTGTCTCTGTCTCCCTGAACTGCTGCGCGTCACAAAAATAAACCGAAACTCTGTGTATAGGCTGCTTGCCTCACAGACATGAGAAATATATCTATAGAAAGATTGAAATGCCTACTTTTAAATGAACCAAACGAACTGCTTATGTAATACATATGAAAAGTTTGTTTCTCTCTATAGACGCGTTCACAATAATGTGGAGATGGTTCACTATACTGCGGAGATGACTCAGAAAACACTAGTTTATTAATAAATAATTAAAATGCCTCCTTGCTATTATTTCTTGACACATTCATAATCATTACTTTTGCCGGTGTTTTGCGGCAAGCTTTATGTGTGCGCTTGAGTGTGAAATAGGCTATATTATGCCTATTTATGTTAAATGCTCATTATGGTTTAGTGTTCTCCTCAGTATATATTTAAGTAATTAAATTAATATAAAGATTATTAAAGCTATTTGATGACCAGTCGCTTAAATGAACGACTATTAATCGACTAGAAAAATATTTAGTCAGGGGCAGCCTTAGGTTTGATCAGATTTAAATCCAACTTGAAAGCCTTTCGGAGGGCAATTAAACCTGGTACTGTCATGATCGGATAAACGCAAGAAGTGACCAGGTGTATCACGAAAATACAATAATTGTGTGACTTCAAAATGTGACTTCACATTGGTAAGAAAATTAGGCTCATTCACAAACCTTTCAAAAAGCTGATAATAAGCAAAATATTGTTATGGATTGTTTAACAACACTTCCCTCTGTTTTTCCATTTCACAGACAGCTCCACCAGTAATAAAACTGAATCGGATTCCTCTGTGTCTGATTATCAGCCTCCAGCCAAGAGGAAGTACGTTAACAAGAGACAGTCAACTCAGGAGTACACCAGAGGTGAGTTGGATCAATCTGCATAGAGGCCAGAACTTTGCATAAATCATAATAGCATAAATCATGTTTCAATCTCAGAAAACATTGAACTGCAAATTACTGACATGTTTTTAAGTGTTTACATAATTTCGGTAAGAAAACATAACCCATGTTTATTCCTTTTCTTCTCAGATCAAATGGTCCATGAGGTATCTGTTAAAGGCAGAAACATTGAAGGTGAGTCACTTGTCTTATTTTATTTTCATCATATTCATAAATAAAACATTAGGAATAGGCGTGTCAATTCATTGGTCAAAAGCCGTAGAAACCCTTTAGATTAAATTTGAACTTGCACTGTCAATATTTTCACAGCTGCAACCACAAGAAATCTTTTTTTAATATAACAACTTATTTTTGCCTTTGGGACAGTTCTTATTGTTCAGTCCTGTATTTTTAATTCATTACAAGATAATTTATACAAAATGTCTTCATGGCTCTGTCCCTAGATTTCTGTCTGTCCTGTGGAACTGGTAATGTTGAAATTTTCCATCCTCTCTTCAAAGGAAGCCTTTGTATTAAGTGCAAGGTATGATTCAAATCTTGTCTTATCTTTTTAGCACTGAATCACAAAATTAATATGCTACTTGCTATTTCTTTGCCAGAATGTAATTTTCCATGTTATATTGTGTTTTTGTGTAGGAGAACTTTACAGAGACACTGTACAGGTATGATGATGATGGCTATCAGTCCTACTGCACTGTGTGCTGTGCTGGACAAGAGGTCATTCTCTGTGGAAACGCCAGCTGCTGCAGGTTTGAACTTAAACTTATGTAAACTTAAACCTAAATGTCATTCTAACCATCAAAACAAGTTGTTTTACCATCTTTCTCTTTTTTCACTCTGTTCAGATGTTTCTGTAAAGACTGTCTGAATGTGTTGGTGGGACCGGGGACATTCGATAAGCTGAAGGAGGTTGACCCATGGTGCTGTTACATTTGCTTGCCCTCAAAGTGTTACGGTGTGCTCAAGCTCAGGCCTGACTGGAGTGTTCGTGTCCAGGAGTATTTCGCCAATAACAGTGCCTTTGAATTTGTGAGTGTCCATCTTATCCTTCTCATGTTAGATATCCAAGTAGTCCAATTCGTATTTTGCAATATACGCTGCCGTTTTTAATGTACCATCCAAAAGTTGGTGTTTTTTTTGTGTTTTTTTTTTTAAGCCTTAAGAATTCTGCATTTATTTGATCAATAATACAAAACAAAAATACAGTAAAAACACTAATATTGTGAAATACTGTTACAATTTAACAACTGTTTTCTACTTTAATACATTTTTAAATTCCTGTGATGACAAAGCTGAATTTTCAGCACTCATAGTGTCACATGATCCTTCAGAAATCATTATAATATACTGATTTTGTGCTCAAGAAATATTTATCAATGTGGAAAACAGTTGTACTAAATATTTTTGTGAAAACTTGATGAATAGAAAATGCAAAAGAACAACATTTACTTGAAATAAAAATCTTTTGTAACAATGTAAAAGTGTTACTGTCTCTTTTTCAATTTAATGCATCCTGGCTAAATAAAATAATTTATTTCAAAAGAAAATAAAAATGTACTGACCCTAAACTTTTGAATGGTCAAAAAAAATGGAAAAGCAGAATGGTGTATTAATACGAAGAAAAATGTTTTTGTCCTTGGTTTAGGAGCCACACCGAGTGTATCCTTCTATTCCAGCTCCTCAACGTCGTCCAATCAGAGTCCTCTCCCTGTTTGATGGGATTGCAACAGGTCTGCTCACTTGAATATTACTGGAATATTTCCATCCAAAAATAAAAAATCTGTCATAATGTCAGGATATTCTTCAACAATTCTTCTTTTGTGTTTTGCATACGGGTTTGGAATAACATGGTATAACAATCCATTTAAATCCTTTTAATTCAAAGGAAATACTGAAACAGCACTTATTATTTTTTTGACTTTGTTTACCTTAAGTTTTGTGCTGTAACAATGCATTGTGGTAGTTGAAGACAAAAACAAGGGTGATTTTTCATACTTTTTTTTTTTTTGCAGGCTATTTGGTTTTAAAAGACCTGGGCTTTAAGATGGAACGCTACGTTGCATCTGAGATCTGTGAAGACTCTATTGCTGTCGGGATGATCAAACATGAGGGCAAGATTGAATATGTGAAGGATGTGCGCACCATCACAAGGAAACATGTACGTATAGAGCATTGTAGCATGAACTATGAACTACTTGACATTATAGACATTCTTCAAGTAGTATAAGGAATTTGACACTTAACCAGATTTTAATAGCTAAACAATACTATTTTAAATACACTCTTCCTCATATCTGTCACTGTGACAAGATCCCTTTTAAAGTTTCCTGTTGTCACACAATTTTGTAGCTTGCCGAGTGGGGCCCATTTGACCTCCTGATAGGTGGAAGTCCGTGTAATGACCTGTCCATGGTGAACCCAGCAAGAAAAGGTCTTTTTGGTAAGATATACTTTATACTACATTTAACAGAATTGTGAAGATTTAGTTAGATCTGAGCATGATCTTTAGTATTAGAAGGTATTTATATAACTCAATCATGAAAAAGTTATATTTTATTTCTCTTTTCTTCTTCTAGAAGGCACCGGTCGGCTGTTCTTTGAATATTACCGCATGTTAACCATGATGAGGCCAAGAGAAGATGACGATCGCCCATTTTTCTGGCTCTTTGAGAATGTAGTAGCGATGAGTGCCCACGACAAGGCTGATATCTGCCGTTTCCTGGAGGTAAACTTTTTTTGCGTTTTTTGCGTACAGATGACACCATTGTCAAAACCATCCTGTTCACACGGATCTGCAAAAACAACTATAAATGCTGTATTATGCATTCCAGGCTTGTAGATGGCAATGTCACTTTGTAAAGAAACACTATGCGCCTATAGACTGAACAAATAATATGCATATGCATGATGTCCCCATTTTCACAAATTCGCATTTTTGTAGTTTTCGCGGAGACAATAACTTTATCATTTTCAAAAACGTGCACTTTAAAACCTATTTTCAGGCCCCCAAAACACCGTTGTCGTGTAAATGAACGGCCAAATCACAAAGTTTTCAGTTTATAGTTTTGTTTTGTAAATGGCCCCTTAAACTCAATGCGAAATCTGTGTGGGGTCTTTCGCCCTCACAAGATATTCACCAAACACTAGTAAATGTGACCGCACCTTTATATATATATATATATATATACTGTTGAAACATATCTTACAGAGATGAGCATGTTACTATTTTTGATGGTTATGAATTCTCATGCATTTATCTGTTTCCAGTGTAATCCTGTGATGGTTGATGCTGTGAAAGTAAGCCCAGCCCACAGGGCCCGTTACTTCTGGGGAAATTTACCTGGAATGAACCGGTATAAATGCGTACACACATCACACAATCACACATACCTGCAAAGCATAAGCATAACTTTTCTAAGTATGGAAATGTATGTGTATTCAGTAATAGATGGATGCATTCACAGATTAATCTGACTGAAGACTTGATTTTGTGTTTTTAGACCACTTCCTACTTCACTCACTGACAATGTAGATCTGCAGGACTGCCTGGAGGTTGGACGAACTGCAATGGTAAACAAATTTATTGTATCTTCTGACTTAATGACTTAATGTTTTGCTCATGAAATTAAAGAAATGCACAATTTTCATTTGCAGTTTCTGTTTAAATTATTCCTAGAAGGAAACCAATTAAAATGTCTTTCTTTCCTTTTAACAAATATGATTTATTTATTTATAATAATAATAATGGTTTTTTGTTTGTTTTTTTTATACTGTTTTATCAGTTCAACAAAGTTCGCACTATCACCACCAAGTCCAACTCCATCAAACAAGGGAAGATGGGACCTCTGCCGGTCACCATGAATGGAAAAGAGGACTATCTTTGGTGCACTGAAATGGAGAGGTGAGATGTGTGTGTGTGTGTTTATTTATATATATATAAATAAACATAATTTGCCTCAAATTTTTGCCTTATCAGGTTTTCATAAAGTAAATCAGTGCATTCATTTAAAAAGCTGCATTAAAGCTTGTTGCTTTTGACAAAATGACTGACATTTTATTCCTGTCTGCACTTTCAGAATATTTGGGTTCCCAAAGCATTACACAGATGTGAATAATATGGGGCGGGGACAGAGGCAGAAGGTCCTTGGGCGGTCCTGGAGTGTTCCCGTGATTAGACACCTCTTTGCCCCTCTGAAGGATTACTTTGCTTGCGAGTAAAGCCATCCTCTGGTCCAGGCAGCACTGGCACTGGAGGTCCAAATCAGTCTCTCACATAAATGAATTAGATTTTTTTGTTTTTTAAGGTTTCTGCAGATTCTGACCTCACAGAATATTGTCAATTTTTAATGTTGCATTTGTTCTAAATGTTCAGATTTGTTTTTTTTTAATCCCGAACAGTGATCCTTGGAATGCACAGACACTTTTGGATCGGATTTCAAACATCATAAGTACTGTTGTTTTTAACTTGTGTGCTTTAAAAGTGATTTAGTGCTGAAGAGAGCTACACGATTCTCCACCCACTACCTCAGTGCCATTCTCTGATTGGTTCATTCTCTGTAGGAATGCCGATTTATGCCTATTTATAATTTAATGAATAAGTTAATATTAGTTCTGTTTAGTTTATCTAAAACCGTTTTTAACATTATGTCAGCTTTTTATATCACGTTTTTACATCAGAACTTTTTCTTGTTTAGGAAAAAAACGTCCTGTTATTAAATATTGCATAATTTTTAAAATAATGATTGGCAATGTTGTCATTCCACGGTGCTATTTTATAATATAGAATGTTTGGCCACTGGACAACTGTACTAAGACAACACTTAAATGTTTTCCTATTTAGCATCATTTATTTAATTGAAAGGAATGTTCATACACACCATAGATGACCTGGGTTACATGACTTGCATTTTAATTATAGGAATACATGCAATCCTATAGTACACCATGTATTCAGAAGCACAAATGTTGTCTGTGCCATTATAGTTTAGTGAAAGCCTTGGGCTGTTGATAGATTTGAGTTGACAATAGCCTTCCAAAGTTTTAGCCTTTTTTTAATAGTAACCTTGATCATTTTTAATCAATTTACAGTGTGATCCTATAGTTTTAGGACTACTTTTTTGCCTCGAGCTAGCATTTTAGACCATACTATCACATAATTTTACAATAGACAGGTCATTAATCCTTAGAAATAAGGTTGCAACACTTCAGTTCTGTTTGCCATTTTTACCCCATTTGTTACCTGTATGCACTTCCGATTTGAAACTAGCCTTGAGCTGATGGTCTAAAACTGTGGTCACTGCAGCATTACTTAGTTGTTTTTATTAAGGATTTAGCCTACCACAATATCTGTATGAGAGTTAGTCACTGTGTTAATTATGAGGCCTTTTTATAGAACATAATGCAATGTGACCAAGGGCTGAAAGAATAAGTGAATAAGTGCCTCCAAGTGGATAGGCTATATGTTTATGTAGGACAAATGTTGAAATGATTTTAACTGGCATGACTTCAGATTGCATTAAAGGGAATCATTTTGGCTAGTTGCATTTCTCTAGTGCAAGTGTCTAAATTGTATCTTACCTTTGAAAGTCAATACATTTTGTTATCACTTGTGGTCATTGAAAAAATTGTGAAATTAGGTGCTTCAGAATGTGTATAAATAGTTTTCTTTCTAGTTGTTTAGCATGTGTTTTCAGCATTATGCAGAAAATGGTGATTGTGGTTCTGACTTTTTCACTGGTCAAAGCTGATCTTTAGCTGTTGATAGTTTTCTAAAACATGATACTCAAACTGACTCAACTTAATATTGATTAAATCTGAGTAAGGCATGGGCCAGCTTGAGCTTGTGTGTGTGAGCTTTGGTGAAAGATCAATTACTGGATTACATATGTCTTGATGCCTTTTGGATGTCTATGTCTTGTAGCAAAGCTTTAGAAAATCCCAGTAAGAACTGTGTTGTTGATGTGATACATGTAATTGTTGTGAAATGATGGTCTGTGTGTAGTTTCGAGGTGTAGTATTGTCTCATTAGAAATAATAACTCCCTCAGGTCTTCTCAACACCAGCAGGCCTCATATGACCATGATCTTTAATGTCACACTGATTATTTTTATTCAATACTTTGTGAACAGAATATACTATATATTTGTACCATTGGAATTGCCCTTAATACCTCTCTTTTCTGTTGAATGGGTCTTTCAATATCCATGTCTTCTGGTGCTAAATGAAATGCGAATTATGTCTGTAGCTCTAGGATGTTTTTCTTGAACTGATGATTGACAAGACAGGTTTTGTTTTAATAGCTTTTTGATATTTGCTATAGTCTGTTAGCCTAACTTTAATATTCCATGCTTGTACTAACATCAGTGATGAAAAATAAATGACACCAACCCTTTTTTACCTGTCTTTCTTTTTCAATTGATATGTTAATTTAAGTTTTATCAACCCACAAAACTAAACATTCAGTCTTCCAGATTAAATGTGATTTCTGCTTGCTTTGACTTAATATTTTTCTATTAGATTGTTGGTTTTGTAATGTGCTTAGAAGCAAGAAATTAAATGTTTTAAAAAAATACTTTAAAACGTAGTTTAAATTATCATTTAAATATTATTTTTATTAACTTAACAGACAAGGAAAATAAACCTGGAAATATTAGGGAATTTAAAATTATGGGCTTTGAAAAGTCATGGGAATTTGAAATCATTTTTAAAAGTCTGTAGTCACATAGACTGTAAATATATATATATATATATACANCATACAGTCTGTCACTACTGACTAAATCAGTTTTGCTCAGCTAAAACATATTTAATTGACTACATATTGCTCTAAAACTTGCCTCCAAGTATAATAATGTTGATTGTCCTATTGGAAACATTAATACAATAAGCAAAAATGTATTTGGTAGGTATATATATATATGCGTTTAATGGTGGCTTTTATTTTTGTTGATGATTACTTTTATTTTGACAGATGGCAGTATTTAGTTATGTGTTCGTTATACAGCCGGATGATGACTTTTATTTTGACATCTGTGATTAGTTACTAAGCTTCTGCTGTGGTTGCAGGCTTGCTGCCCATTTTCCAGCCTGCTGCAGAAGCGGCACTTTACGAACGACACGCCGGTGAAACTGCAGCCCGGTTCACTCACATCCCATCATAGTTTGGACTTTCAGAATCAAATGTAAGATAAAGGCATTAATTTGATCTGTGACACAGAAACACAGACAAACTGTACTTTAATGGTAGTTTTACTCACTTAGGACGATACTTGCCTTTTAATGTTGTGATTTAAATGTTCGACATTTAACGTTAAAAAGACAACGGTTATTACAAGAGCATGAACCGTTTATATAAACGATTAATAATTCTGACAGATTAGTTTAAAACTTTAACATTAAAGCAGAGCGTTCAATCGGCATCCTTCAAGATTCACAAAAGACTTACTAAAACAAATATGCCATTTTTATTCCATATGTAATGTGCTTGATTCAGACCAGAAACTGGATGGATATAAATATACAGCCACACATTGAAGTGACATCAAGTAGGAAGTAAAGATGATGATGATGATGTAGATGGGCTAAAGGGTGTGAATGTATGTTTAAGGAAATGAGCCTGAACTCTTAACTCAACCTCTTTTTCTAGCAACTTCAGCGGAAAAGAGTTTCCATCAGCTTTAAATAATTGGTTTTGTCTGAGCCATGGCTGTGAACGTGTTCTCGACATCAGTGACAAGTGAAAACCTCAGCCGCCATGACATGCTCACATGGATAAACGAGTCTTTACAGATGAGCCATGCCAAGATCGAGCAACTGTGCTCAGGTCAGTGACCAGCTGTCTGGCCCCTTCACTTCATTCTCCCAACTTGAGTATCATTCAATTCCTGACGGAGTCTCTGAGATCAACAAAAGACCAGACTAGTTTGCATTTTGACCATAACGATTATATATAATAATCTTATAGTGGGATGTCATGAAATGACATGACTGTTATTTGCATGCTAAATTTGTCTATCAATATCTGGGGCACTTTAGTGAGGGAATGAACAGAGGTAGTACTGTGGAGGGGGGATGTGAGAGTTTTTTTTGTCTGGGTTGGGACCTGTATGCCTTTTTAAATTATTTTATGTATTATTATTTGCTGACTATGTCTTACTAATGTGTTTTAAGGTGCTGCTTACTGTCAGTTCATGGACATGCTGTTTCCATCATGTATCCCACTGAAGAAAGTCAAATTCCAAGCCAAACTTGAGCATGAATACATCCACAACTTCAAACTTCTTCAAGCCAGCTTCAAAAAGATGGGTGTTAGCAAAGTATGTCAACCAGTTACATTTATTAGCACACAAATAATGTTTTCCGTTTTGCTACACAAAATTATTCATGATGTGTAAAGTGTATTTTGAAACATCTTCCATCTCTTTGTAGATTATTCCTGTTGACAAGCTTGTAAAGGGCAAGTTCCAAGACAACTTTGAGTTTGTGCAGTGGTTTAAGAAGTTCTTTGACGCAAACTATGATGGGAAGGAATATGATCCGGCGGCAGCTCGACAGGGACAAGAAATGGCAGCAAATCAGAGTCCAGCAGCAGCAGCAGCCACGGCTAACAAGCCAAGGAAACCTAGCGCAGGTGAGAATGGAGAACAAACAAGAAGTTCTCAATACTATTGCAGCCTTCTCCTACTAATATTTAAAAGATAAGTATCATTTTTTTAATAACAAATTTTCAACATCAGTTTTTTGGGTTCATAAGGTCCTCTTAGAAGTATGTGGGACTTGCGTTATTGTCGGAAGCTAGCTGTCCTAATGATAACAGGTGCATGGCAGCTGCAGCTGTTATGGATTATGACCCCAGAATATGTGGGAGTGACCAAGTCATGCACCAGTGTGCCAGTCGTACATGCTTTAGCTGTTTTTACATGTGTGAGAATGGCTGGAGCCTTACGTTGCCTGTGCATGGATTTTTCTGTTTACTTCAGACACGGGCATCACACCTGCAGTCAAGCCAATGGCCCCTGTTGGTAAGATGCTGAGAACTACCAGTTAGTTTAGTTAAAGCACATTGCCTGTTCACCTTTCTTCTTGGTTGCTTCACCTCTGGGTATTTTCTCATTCACATTATGGTGATTCCTACATTTCCAAGTATTGCACATTCAAGTCATGCAGTTTGCGGTTGGGGCTACAGCACTTATTGATGAAATATTCTAGAAATAGGTTTTATTTTGATTATTTCAGCTTTAATATTGGAAATATAACCATTAAGAATTCATCCATTGCATTGAAAAGTAAATTCGGGGCTAGAATTGACCCTTATCCTCGAGGCTGGTTGACATGTATAACAAGGTGATGGATGTCCTGTTGATGTTCAGCTCCACAGCGTTCAGCCGCAGCACCCAAATCTGCACCAAAGACGGCTCCGGCTGCAATGCGAGGTGCAGGGACAGGCGGTGGTGATGAAGAGAAAGGAGCACTTACTCAGACGGTAAGACTTTACAAGAAACAATAAATCAAGGCTTGAGCATTATATTTTCACTTTGTTCGGATGTTAAAAATTTTATAATTTCAGATAAATGACCTGAAGACCACCATTGCTGACATGGAAAAGGAAAGGGATTTCTACTTTGGCAAACTGAGAAACATCGAGCTCATCTGCCAAGAGAAAGAGGGTGAGGGTGATCCTACACTGCAAAAGATTGTGGATATTCTCTATGCCACAGACGTAAGTGTTTATCACTGTGTTTAAAGATCATTTGAGACTTAACATTCTTCAGCTCACTCAGTTCTGTTTTTTTCCCCGTCTTTCAACAGGACGGTTTTGTAATTCCAGAGGATGAGGTGGGCGAACCGGAAGAGTTTTGACCAATCAGGGGTGACCATTTTTAAAAAAAAAAATTGCCCCGTTGGACACTCAAATGCACATATTGGCTGATTCCTGCTGCACTTGCCTTTGGTCCATCATTTTGGACTTTGACTTTTGAATGTCTTTTTATTCAGGGAAGTTCTATACCTTGAATTTTCAGCTTTTTTTTATTGACCATCAAAACAAAATTATTTTTGTGAGTGAAAAATAAAGTACTTATCAAAGGCTGTTTGTATAAAGCAGTCCACTGAGGTCTGACTTGCCAATGAGTAAACGGACATGAGCAAGCAGTTCTGATTCATTCATTCAGTAGTTCCACCAGAGTATTGGTGTACTCCAGAGCTTTTGCTGTTATCTAGTTTCTGATCTGTACATTTGACTGCTTGTTGACCAGTTGTGAGTGAAGTTCACTTCCTCTAATAAGCTCTGAATCAGGATGTGTGTCAACCTTTTGCATTTCCCCTTACAAGCACGAGGTAATGAGGAACTGCTTAACAGTCATGAGAGGCTTTGGGTTTGAGTCAGATGATATAGCCCTTACTTGGTCTTAACTGGCCAAAGCTGTTAAGCTGCAAGTACCACCATCATCGGGCATTTTATTATGCTAAATCTGACAAAGTTAGGCCGTTTCTTTAAGCACGCTTTATTTTACATTGATGTGTGCTATGCATGAGCCATGTATTAAAGTCATACTGCAAAAAACAAAACAAAATCTTAACTACGTTTCCATACAAGCAAAATGTTTTGTAAACTAGTCCATATTTTATTATTAGGAAACACGAGTCATTTTTCCCATGGTTTTGACTTTCTGGGCATCTGAGAAACCGTGGGCTGATCATGACAAGGTTCGACGTCCAGCTTTTGGAGTCCAGGAACCTCCTCCCCTGCTTGGATCATGCGGAACACCTCTGGGAAGGAGAGAGACTGAGGCTCCGCTGCATCCGAATCCTTCTCACGAACCACCTCCACATCACCCTCCTGCTTCTCCATCGGTTTATTTACTGCCACAGCTCTGTTTAAAACAATTCAAAGCAGTTCAGTACGCAGTTTACTTCACTCCTCTTTAGTGATCAAATGTGATACTCTGCAACATCACCGACGTACCTGCTATTAACGGAAACATTTACATTTCAGTAAATTGTACATGCAAACCAGTTTTACTTTCAAATTCACAAGAAAAAGACATTTAACATCTTTTAAATGCAATATGCATGTAAAGTAGATCTATTAGCACTTGGTTATTTATAAAATGTAAGTCAGTGTTACTGATATGAAATGCTCAATTTTAAGGAATCCTGAGTTTATGCGTTTGACTTCCGTATACGTCTCCAATCATGGATTTTAAAATAAAAGTCCCTCACTCAAAAGCACTACAGGTCGCATCAACATTATATATTAACTTCCCCCCCTAGCGTTTTTTAGTTGCCAGCCACCACCAGCATAGCATTTTTGATCATTTTAATACAACTTTAATGGCCCCCAGAATATTTTGTTGTATGAATATGCAATGTATCAAAAGAAAGAACAGAGCCTCTGCTTAAAATAAATAAAAAAACGGGGATTCTCTACTTTTTCAATAGTTGCGTAATAGTGCCCCCTACCGTATAACTGTGAAAACACTGAAAGCCGGAAAATTCCGTCAACGCACTTAAACGGATAGTTCACCCAAAAATTAAATTCGGACATCATTTAGTCACCCTCAAGTTGTTTCTAACCTGTATGAATTTCTGTCTTCTGCTGAACACAAAAGAAGATATTTTCAAGAACCAAACAGTTGATGGGCCCCATTGACTTACAGTAGGCCTATAGAAAAAAAAATACTATGGAAGTCAATGGGGTCCATCAGCTGTTTGGTTCTTCAAAATATCTTCTTTTGTGTTCAGCAAAAGAGAGAAATTCAGGATTTGAACAACTGAGGGTGAGTAAATGATGGCCGAATTTTCATTTTAGGGTGAACTATCCCTTCAAAGCTAAATTTAGTTTGTTTTAGATTCCTCCTCATAACTCCAAATTTATATTATATGACTCAGACTGTCAACCTTTAAGTACAATTCATGTTAAATTATTTTTTATCAAGTGGGCTATAATTTCTTAAAAAATCTAGTAATTAGTAACCAGCCATGTTTTTTTTTGTTTTTTTCTGTGAAACATGACCAATGCTGAAATGATATTATATAGGCCTAATTTAAAATAAATTATAACATTTTAAAATGGCTCATTAGAGATAGAGAACTGTTTGCTACATATTTCATCAATCCTTCAAATATAAAAATGTTTATAAATTTCCCATACTGTATTTCCAAACATAAAATAATACAAGTTTGTCTGAGACTTGTGTCCAGACTTGTGAGAAGATGGACTTGGCCCTCTACCTGCGCCCTACCTGTGTTTAAGTCAATCATTAATAAGTGAGCTCAGAAAGACATCACTTAGGCAATAAGAAGCCACCTTGGTATAGATTTGGGATAACTACTTATAAACAATTGCCTATTTATCTAAATCTTTCACTATTTCTGTACCACAGGGTTTTGCACCTTAAATGATAACAAATAAGCGTGTGTTTACTTATTTGGATCCTGACATCTAAGGACTCCCAATCGAAATTCTTGTGTTTCATAGGTCTTTCAGATTTCACTGAACAATGAGGAAGGAGGACAACTGCACGTTCATGGGAGGTGGGATCCCTTTGTCATCTGAGTTCTTTAAAGGTAAGAGATTTAACACAACATGATGATGAAAGGTGTAGATGTATCAAGCCAAGCTCTGCTGTTTGCTGCTTATAACCCGTGTTACAATGCTAAATGTAATTTTTCCTGGATAATGACAGGAATGACAATACGCTGCAATGTAACATATGGATATGATTAAATGCTGTACAATTTATATGCAGTGAAAAAGATAACACAGATGAAACTGCTCATCAGTCAACAATATTTACAGAGCTATATGAGTCAGCTAGCATTGTTCCCCCATTTTCCTCCTAATGTTTCCACTTGTTTCCAAGATTATTACCTTAAAATTACCCTAAAAGTGTGCCTCTAAGCTAGGGGGACTAGATGTCCATTTTAGACACATGAATGGATACTGGGATGGGAAATTATGTCTCCTTGAGTCTAAAAAAAAATAAAAAATGTTATTTATTGGCATCCATGGTTCCATGAAGAACATTTAATATCCATGGAACCTTTCAATTTCACTAAAGGTTCTTAGCTGTTGGAAAAGCTTCTTTAGATTATTAAAATGTTCTTCTAAAAATTGTTATTTTGAGAACTTTTTACTGAAAGATTCTTTTGGGAACCCAAAATGGTTCTTCTGTGGCAAAATCTTCTGAAGCTTTATGTTTAACCATGTGGTTTTGTTTGTTCTGTTTATAGTGATAAAGAACGATCTCTGGCTGTTTCTCCTTCCTGCTGTGTTTGCCGTGCTGCTGCTAGCTCTCTTCATGGAGGAGATTGGCTTTTTTCTGCGTCATGTCCCCTCTCAGCGGCGTAGAAATCTCAGCCTATGGATCCTGGGAATATATCCAGTACAACAGCACCTTCTCACTCAATTCATTCATTTCACGCCTTTAGTTACCTTTTGGTAACATTTTGTTTCTTTGCAGGTTTTCGGAATGACGTCTATCATTGCGCTATATGTTCCACGCTCCTCATCTCTGTGCAATTTCATTGCATCTCTGTGAGTGACTTTTGACTTCCACTGTTATTTTGTAATGTTTTGTAATCAAATTGCACAATAGTGATCCGAATGGCCAGTCATATGGAATGTTTTATATTTCCTGGCAGATATCACTCCATTACACTCTTGAAGTTCATGGGTCTTATCAAAGACTTCTTCGGTGGAAAGGTCCGCATGCTGGAGGCTTTAGCAGGGGAGAAGGTGTCTCCAAACCCCTTCCCCTGTTGCTGCTGCTGCTGTCTTCCTCTCTTTGACATCAACAAGTACTTCATCACACATACACCTGCATAGATGTTTAACTTAATATTTAGAATAACAGGACTGTTTCTTTATAATAGTGGAGTCCTAACCGTTTTTCCATCAGGACCAGTGTGGGGTGGATGATGGCTGCTGTTCTTCAGCTCTCGGTGGTCAGAACAATCCTGTTCTTCCTCGCTCTTGTCCTCTGGACAAATGAACAGTATGACTACGGGGATGTAAGTACAATACGCCATTGCTTTGAGCTCACTATAGTGTAATATTTATACTTTTTTCAGTTTGGGATCATTATGATTTTTTTTTAAAGAAGTCTCTTATCCTTACCAAGGCTGCATTTATTTGATCAAAAATACAGCAAAACTGTTGTGAAATATTATTACAATTTAAAATAACTGTTTTCTATTTTAATATATTTAAAATTTTAATTTATTCCTGTGATGGCATAGCTGAATTTTCAGCATTCTTCATTGTCACATAATCCTTCAGAAATCTTACTAATATGCTGATTTGGTGCCCAAGAAACATTTCTTATTAGGGATAGGGGTTAGTATTTGTTTCAGCATAGGAGGTCATGTGACTGGCATCATCAATTAAATCTTTATCATTGATGGCCATTGCACCTAACTGGTTTAGGAAAAAATCATGTTCTTTGCAGGGCAGATTTGGTTTATTTTCTGAACGTGAATTTGTAATCTTTTTCAGGTTAATTCAGTTACTCTCAACATGTATGTCAATGCCATCATTGCCGTATCCACGTTTCTGTCCTTCTATGGCTACTTGCTGTTTTATAAAGCTACAAAAAGGGCATTGCCTGGATACAGTCTTCGAGCCAAGTTTATTTGCATCATTGTTGTCCTGGTCCTTTGTGGACTACAGAGTGGAATTCTGGAGACCATGGGTGCGCTGAATGTCATCCCCTGCACTCCTCCCTTCTCTGACCTGTTTCGTTCTCAATGTAAGAAATATAAAACTTTTTCCAAACGTTTTGGGATCTGGAAAACTGGAATACATCTGTTTTAATTCTGTAATGATTTTCTCTCATTTTTCTTTCTACAAGTAATCTACCACTATTCTGTAATTGTGGAGATGTTCTGCATCAGCCTCTTTGCACATCACACATTCCGGAAAGTTGAACCCTGTCAAGATGAGGGTGAAGAAATGGAGATTGATGTCATAAGAGTTCTCAATGAAAAGGCAATTCAGACAGAAGACGAGCTGCCAATTGCTGTGCAGCTCTCCTCTCAAGAGGATGAGCCATGCCATTCTAACCTTGGATACAACAGCGACAGTGAAGACAGCCTCTGTAAAATTGAACACGCACCACTGGACCGCTTCACTTTTCCCTTACAGCACAGACAACAAACTGCAGCACACTTGGAGAAAGTATATACTACACCACCTGTGTACTCCATGAGTGTGGAGCTGCCGACAATTACTGTCAGTGCTGAAATTAACCATATTGACAGTGGTGATGTTACTGTTGTATAGAAGAAAAAGAGAGAAAAATGTATAAATGTATAGTTTATTCCACTTTATATGTCTATGACTCCACTGGGCCCCAGGAAACTAAACAAAGAACAAGTGCCATTTGAATTGTAAACTCACCAGCATAGCAATTTTTTTGTAATCTTTAATATGGCACATATACAGTTTACTATTATTAGTACATTTAAATTAAAAAAAATATTTATTACTGATTCCCAATGAATAAACAAGGCTAAAGACTTGTAGACCCCAAGAGACTTTACTTTATAGAAGCTATAGAGTGCCTGTAGGCGTGACGTCAAAACCAGGAAGACTAACTCGCAGATTCTTCTATGGGTTTTTATAATGGGGTTATTCAATTTATGAGTAAAATAAGGTCTGTGGTAAACATAACTTGACAATTACTTGGACGTTTTGTTCTACAATGTAAACTGCACATACAACCCACGTTCTTATCTAGTTACTTATTAGAAATATGTTTTTTTTTTAAATAAACATGACAGCTTCAAAATTTGCGTATTCAATATGGATGTGTGTAATATAATGAATTGTTTTCATACTGAATGAAAATGAGGCTGGTATATATATATTTATATATATATATACACACAGTATCTCACAGAAGTGAATACACTCCTCACATTTTTGTAAATATTTTATTATGACAACACTGAAGAAATGACACTTTGCTACAATGTAAAGTAGTGAGTGTACAGCTTGTATAACAGTGTGAACTTGCTGACCCTCAAAATAACACACAGTCATTAATGTCTAAACCGCTGGCCACAAAATTGAGTACACCCCTAAGTGAAAATGTCCATATATATATAAAGGTTGTTGACACCTTAGACATATAAACAATTATAGGCCAGGTTTCACAGACAGGGCTTCGATTAGGCCTTAGATCAATTAGAGCATTTAAGTATCTTTTATAAACGTGCCTTAAAAAAAATTCTAGTGTGCATCTTGAGACAAAACAATGGCACTGACATATTTTAAGATATGTCAGTGTAAGTTGCTTATAGTAAAAACAGCTCAAACATGCATTTTATGAGACTAGGTTTAAGCCTTGTTTGTGAAACCGGGGGATAAAGGGCTCTATGTTTGACTAACCTCATGTTACGTGCGGTCAACAGGATTGACCAATGAACATTAGGGATTCTTCTCATAGCTACAACTCGACCAATCATCAACGCGAATGCCGTATCGCGTTTTTCCGGTATTGGGAATCCAGCATGCAGGTGAGGTGATTGAGGTGATTCAGGCGAACATGGCGCAATATTTGAAAGGTAGGATTTCTTTTGCTTTCTTTAAATAGTGACGAACAGTGCTGTTAACAGTACACGTTTCAAATAAATAGCAATGAATAAACGTGCGCAATGACTAAACTTAAAATATATATATACAATTGCAATGAATAATCATAAAATGCTGTCATACTAGGGAACTTTTAAATAGTTAATAACATAAGTAGTGTACAGCAAGTGCTACATGACACTAACCTGTGAAAGGTTGCAGTTGTTTCTTGGAGTTGTTTCTATGGAGCCCCTTACATATGATTCAAGATTGCAGGGTGTCTTGTAAACTTTCATGGGAGGACCTCCAGGCTCTGTGCCGAAGAAAAAGACTAGTTTGCAAACAGCTGAAGGTGACAAAGAACAACTTTAATGACTATGAAGTGGAGTATCTGTGCAACTACAAAAAACACAAGGTGAATTATTAATTGTGTATTGCATGTACTGTGATCTAGACATTTGTGGTTCCAACTGTCATCCTTTTCAGGGTCGAGAGTTCTTCCTGGTGAAGTGGAAGGGCTACGCAGAGTCAGAAAACACATGGGAACCCCTCAAAAACCTGAAATGCCCAATACTCTTGCACCAGTTCCGAGAAGACATGAAGGCAGCTCTTCTTCAGGCCAGTGAACCGCTCGATTCAGCATCTTTGAGTGCCGCCATTGTTTCCTTCCTCCTCCAGAAGGCCAAACAATGTATGAAGCTTAAAAAATAGGAAGACCTCATGAACCAGACCTGCAGGCACAAGGGCCGCATATTTGTTTGTAATGAGGTCGACCTGGACGGACCTCCTAAAAACTTCACCTACATTAATGACAATAAGGTAAAGGAGTGGATGTGAATACAGTGATAGTGGGGTGCGAATGCGATGACTGCATCTCTCAGCCGATCGACGGCTGCTGTCCAGGGCTGCTGAAGCATCGGAGAGCGTATAATGACAGCAGGCAGGTGAAAGTTACGCCTGGAGTACCCATCTATGAGTGTAACTCCATGTGCAGATGTGGTCCTGACTGTGCAAACAGGGTTGTGCACAGAGGTATTCAGTATGATCTGTGCATCTTCTAAACAGCAAATGGCAGAGGTTGGGGAGTGCGGACGCTACAGAGGATTTACAAAAATAGCTTTGTTATGGAGTATCTTGGAGAGGTAAGCAAGTTAAATGGATATGGATTCCAAACCTGTATGAACACAAAAAATATTATAATTAAAATATTAAATATACTATATTAAATATGGATGTTCAAACATATGAATGTTTGAAGTGTTATGTCTATACAATGAAACTCAGTGGTGTCCAAAACAACATTAGACCCCATGTTTTCCCCCTGTGAATGTTGATTACTGTCATGCTGTCAGTTGTGTATTGCATCAGATCATCACCACAGAGGAAGCAGAGAGGAGAGGAGTGGTGTACGATAAGCAAGGCGTCACCTACCTGTTTGATCTGGACTATGTGGAGGACGTCTACACCATCGATGCAGCTCATTATGGAAACATCTCTCACTTTGTCAACCACAGCGTGAGCACTAAGTAGCTGTTAACATCATCTGGGCTGCCCATCAAGTAAATTGGAACAAATTCTGATATTTAAGTGATATTTATTTACAGAAGGTATGTTGTATGTATGTTGAACGTGTTTTATTGATGTTAATAGTAAACAAATTTTGGCATTATAGTAATCATTACTCGTTTAGAGATATTTTGGGCTATTTAGAAATATTCAGTAGAAAATTAATACATATTAAAAAATACATTAAATACATTATTATTTTAGATTTAGTAATTTGACAGATGAGGCCAATAAGACAGTGTTATTGTGTTATATATGTATTGTAAGATTTTTTTAATTTTTTTAAAGAAATTAAAACTTTTATTCAGCAAGGACGTATTAAATTGATCAAAGTGACAGTAAAGACTTTTACACTCTCACAAAAAAGTTCTATTTCATATAAATGCTGCTCCTTTGAACTTTTCTTATAGAACTCTTCTATTCATCAAAGAATCCTGAAAAATGTATCAGTTTCCACAAAAATATTAAGCAACACAATTATTTTCAACATTTATAATAGTAAGAAATTATTCCTGAGGACCAAATCAGCATATTAGAATGATTTCTCAAGGATCATGTGACACTGAAGATTGGAGTAAAGGCTGCTGAAATATATATTTACACCCAATTTTAGGAGAATCAAAAATTAAAAAGACCATTTAAAGGTGTAGTGAAAACCATTAATGCAGTGAGATGCCAAATCTGGGTTATATAATCTTTCTCAAAGTTAATGTGCTCATTTTTGTTTTAGCAAATCCTGTCGCAGTGTGCTGCAAAATTAACATTATAACAGTGACTTCACAAAGCATACAATTAATAAATCTTTATCATTGTTTTTCCAGTGCGATCCAAACTTGCAGGTATATAATGTTTTTATTGAAAACTTGGATGAGCGACTTCCCAGAATTGCATTCTTTGCAAAACAAGGGATCAAAGCGGGAGAAGAGCTCACCTTTGACTACAAGATGAACAGTAAGATTTGTTTTTTCTTTTGGGCTTTTATTACATTTTTTGGGGGTGGGTCTATTAAAGGTGCTCTAAGCGATGTCATGCGTTTTTAGGCCAAAACATTTTTTGTCACATAAAGCAAACATCTCCTCACTATCCGCTAGCTGCCTGTCCCCTGAACACACTGTAAAAAAACGCGGTCTCTGTAGTCGCCACAAGCTCCAAAAACGGCAACAAAAACAAACTGGTGCAGCCTGGACCACGAAACATAATAAACATGCTCCAGCCAATGACCGACAAGAATGATTTTAAATGCACGTTCATGACTGTTTCAGGAAGCACGGAGGGGAGGGGTAGGAGGATGAGGAGGGAGGGTCTAGCTAGCCTCTGTTTTGTTTGACAACACTTCGAACGTCAACAGAAAGTTACTCCACCCAGGATTGCTTAGAGCACCTTTAAATAAGATGAGGAGCAAAATTATATGCTTTCGTAAATACCTAATGTGTACTTCTCATTTTTGCTGCAGTTGATCCAGTAGATGCAGAGTGAAAAAATGGACTCAGACTTCAGTCGGGTTGGATTTGAAGGATCACCCATCAAGCGGATCCATATGGAGTGCAAGTGTGGAGTGAAGAACTGCCGGAAATATCTGTTTAAATCCAGTTCACACAAAAGCATGGATACTATGACAGGCATCAATATACACATTTCATGATTTTTTTTTAATGTTTATTTATTTATTTTATTTGTGTGTGTGTGTGTGTATTTATATATATATATATATAATATATATATATATATATATATATNCTAACTTCATGCATTTGTTAGTGACCATTGTGATGTGATAGCCTTTATTAATTCAATTAATTTAAATGAATGTTTCAATCCATTTTCAGGACTGTTTTAATAAAATATTTATCCTTAATGAATATGCATGTTTTTATGTTTTTATTCTGTTAATAAAAATATTACTTTTGATACTGTGTGGAGTATTTATTCTGTCTTCAAGAATATGTTGCTTACTTATAAATGTCTATATTTGCCACCAGATGGTGCTATTGTATTCATAACACCTTTGGTTCAATGTCATTTACAGATTTACCAAAATGTACAGATGAAAAGGCAACAAGGGAGATGTACATGCTATAAAAATCCTAAAAAGGTCAAAAGTTTTAAAAAAATTATTACTTTTGTGAATAAAGAATACAAGCGCAACATGTAACAGTGGCAATTTTTTACTATGTATATCATTAGTTATTGAAGGATTTTGTGCCTGGGATTTTGTGTCAGATTGTTCCACAAATGTAAACCATAGAAACACAAGGCTGTTACAAACTACACAAGCTATAATAGCAAGAAGTAACACATCTGTGCAGTGAATATGGGAGAAGGCTACAGTAGAACCCTACTCATCTGGCTTCGCTTGATCTGTGGCCTGAATCCCCTGCTTGGGCCAGACAGACAGTCAGCTCAGCTCAGCTTTAACCTGCCAGGAGGAGGTGAAATTCCTCCAGGCCAGCGCCTTTGCTCATTCCTCTCCCTCTGTAGTTGAAGTCTTCATTCCTTCCTTCTGTCATTCTGTTCATTTATATATCCATAGCTTTTTGTACACCTATCTTCTCCTCTGTAGTACCTAAATAATCTATATACATAACATCCTGATATGCTCCTCTCTCAGTCTACCATGAGTCTGAGGGAGAGTGGTTGCCTTTATTGGATTTGCTGTGGATCAAACCTCACTAAGCGTAGACTGGCAAACATTAATCAGTTGACCTCACACATATGGTGTGAGCATCTAACCATGGCCAATCTCACGCCTGGTGGACTAATGTTCATCCACCGCATGCTGCTGATCACTTCACTGTTGAATTCCGATGGAAGCTCTCAAGTTTAGATTGCAATATCTGAGCTGGCTGCAGAGACACCATGGTGCTATCTTATGTTATTAAATGCTCATGCAAATATTTACCATTTTTTGCAAATGACCGTAATTGGACAGAAGGAACAGAGCGAGAACCTGAATGAACATATTTTTCTCATGGTAATTTGATCAGAAATGAAAGCTGACATGAAATGTAAGTTGCAACAGTCTTTTCTTCCCTATTATGACGTATATCAGTGTGAAACGCTTCTCAAACAAGAAAGAAAATGTAGGGCGGACTTGATTGGATGGTTTGATGGTTTGCTATTGCTGTGATGTCATGTGAGTGACAGGTTGTCCCGCCCTCGCGCCAGTAAACACATCATCAGAAAAGAGATGTCGCTGCAAGAGGGAAGTTATTTGATTAAAATTTATGAAGGCACATGGATTTTTTATTTTTTTTAAAGATGTGCACAGATAAATCATTTATAATAAATACTGCAATATTCCATAAAAAAACAAGAATTGTAAATTTTTATTTCATGCTGACTAAAATAATCGCATTAATTTTTTGGCCTATGAAAGGGAATTGCTCATCCTATATAGGTCATTGTCTCTCCGAAGTAGATTAAGGTCAAAGGTCAACTCATAATCCAAGCGTGTGAACCTGAGGTGTTTATGAGTTGGCAAACTTCACTGTCAAGGAGGTTACAAACATTATGACAAAAGAATAAAGACTCCAAAAATAAAGAATATATTAAGAATAAGAATATATTGCTAACTCAATCTTGAACTCGTACTGCATTGAGTAAAGGTCACACCACATTAAGAGGCAAAAATGCAACAAAAGTAAACTTTTATTGTCATGTTGGAAAAAAAATCCTGTTGATTTACAGATCAAAATATCTGAAAGCTGACTCACGTTTCTTTCTTTTTTTTCTTTTAGTTTTTCCTTTACCCCCTTCATTCATCATGCATTCACAAATAAACAACTCCTGAGTTGCTCAACTAAAATTTCAATCCCATGAACATTTGATGGACAGGTGCTGTCTATTGCTCTTGTAATAGTTCGCTGTATGAGTGGCTTGTCATATCTAAGCTGTTTTAAAGATTTTTTTTCATTTGTTCAGTGAGCTGAAATGATGAAATCATACTCATGCATGTTCATATAATTTGGCAATTATTAGCGATTAATCAGAAAAAAGATTTTTTGATCAACTCAGGCACTATTGATAATTAATATGAAAGGCAAATAAAATTAAGACATAGGTATCAAATAAACTATGTAACAGTTTTTGCTTGCAAATTCATTGCATTGTTTTAGAATAATTCAACTCAAGAAAACTCATCTTTGTCTGTTAAAGCTTTTCAAAATGGTTTTACCGGGGTTTTTTCCTTTATGCAGTTTAAATCCTTTTTTGTTTACCCAAAAGTGTGCAATTGTTTTTGAACAACACTTTTACTGTAAAAAAAAAAAAAAAGATGTAAGAACTGCAAATAGTGAAAGTTTAGAATGAACTAAAATGATTGATTGCGTTTAAAGGTGCAATCTGAATATCAAAATTCATTCCGTAATCATTGTAATGCTGAATTTGCTAAATCTGTAGCTGTCTGTTTTCATGTCAATGTGGTAAACAAGACATATTCCTCTTCGAGTGTTGGTTATGATCCATATCCCCTGTTGATTCTTATAAACATATTTTATTTAAGGCTCAGCTCTCTGTAGTCTTTGCAGTTGTGTTGAAGCATTGAAAATGTGAAGTTTTAGTGGATCAACTACAGGAGTGGTTCCTATCAAGCGGTGCATCTCTGACCTTTCACCTTTGCTTTGCTCCTCATGAGTACCCAGTTCCATCCACACACTCATACTCAGCGTAAACACTCACACACACATGCGTGGTAAAAAGATGACGTTCAAGGGTCGTAACCCCACCCTTCACTCCGCCCCCCACTTGAAGTTAGTGCATTGTCCATATAATACACATGAAATTACACAGAGGTTCACAGTTATTTTACAAAAGATAAGATGCCTGAAGCAACTAAAAATGTTCTACCAGGCATTTTTGCTTGTTACAAAATCACATCCGGTTCACCCAACCCCAACACCGACCCAAGCGATTTCCTATTCACAGGTGAATACAACAATAGCCCAAACCATCATTCACATACTGTCCCCCACCCCAAACCCGCCCAAAGACGAGAAGAAGAAAAAAGTCTCAAAGAAATCCTTACGAATCCAAGAAGTTCCTTTTAATTCCACGGAAAATCAATTTGTGTCTCTCTGTGTTGTTTTGTTTTCGTAAATTCAAGTCTCTCCAGAGAACTGAGCAAAATTGTACACTCCCACATGCCGCAGTTCGCAAATTCGTTATCAACGCAGCCGATGCAGGCGTCTTCTTACCCGCAACCCCACAGGCTTGTTAAGGGCATCGAGACATGTCCTCCGATAATCCACAAATACACAGTGTTGTGTTTTCCCCAGCATATGTTTTAGTATGATTTATTGGTGTCTATAGAAGCATACAGCTTTCAGATCATTCTTGCATTGGTAACATTAAACCTTGGTAATGGAGTAAGGCATAAAATGCAGGTAACAGAAATAAATATTCCTCTTTTTCTGTTCATTATAGGTGTTTTTCTGCTGTTTTTCTGTGTTCTTGCAATGACAGGTTTCAGAAAAAGAAAGTCTGATCACTTCTACCAATCCCATGCCTACCCTACAGAGAGATCTCATTGAACATTCACGGAAATATTACAATCTGTCCTGTCTGCATTGGTCAGCATTCTGATTCAAGTCAATATATGCCAGAGAAATCATGTGGCTGATCAATGATTTCTTGAGTTGTGTGCAAAATATTAAGGGAAATTCATTTGACACTGAACCCATTTCGGAATTTAGTTCATCCACCTATTAGCTCCTAATGAAATGGAATACCTACTTCAAAAAATAAATCTAAACATTCCACTAACACCTTACATTTTTCTTCCCTAATCTCAAACACATTCATATTTTTATAACAAGATTAAAACCAGATTTTAGTTTGATTTATGGTCAACAGGAGGCCGAATTACACTGTCAGACTTCAATCTAGCACAAACATTTAACTTTAGGTTCCTTACAACCTGACCAACAACTTCTTTCCAAAAATCCAGTCATCCTGTGTTAGTCTGTAAAACACAGTAAATACAAACTAAAATACCTCTAATGCAACCTACCTTCCAAGATACATGTATGAAAATCACACATTAAAAACCTTTTGTTTCCAATAGGCTAGCAAACTTTCATTCAAGTAATTCAAAATGCAAAAGACCAAGTAACTTCTCCTCTACAACATCTTCTGTGCAAGCGTTCGGAAGGATAAATGATCGGTTGGTTTAACCGAAATACATCATTAACAGATCAGTATTCAATACTGATCTGTCTCTTCACAAAATGAGACCACTTACAGTAAAATACTTCACCTTTTCTGGTTTCAATATCATAAGATGGTCATATATTCAGATTCATTACGGAAATTATAAAGGCATGAGATATTTTGTGCAATGATATGAAATATTTTATAAATTAAGTAAATAGAGAAAGAGACAAACTAAAAAAAACAAACAATAAATTACAGCAAAAACTCAGGGAAAGAGCCTACAACCCTGAATAGGCCATATTTCACACAGATTCATATTTTCAGTCAGCTCCTTTTGTCTACAATCCCTTTGAATCAACATTATTTGTTCTGGAAGTTGCTTTTTTTTATACACACTGTTTTTCATGAGCATCTTAATTCCTGCCTGATGGAGCCACAGGAATGATTCAGCCCAACCAATTAGCATAAATTGTAGAAACGTTGTCTTTTTTTTTGTCAGCCTCACTCATTCCTAGAGGCTTATGCTTGGCACTCATTTTTAAAAATAGTTTAATCTCAAGTTTGTTTCCCCTTAAAGATAAGGTAATACACATGCACGTCGAGTATTTTTGAATCACTAGTTCAAATAATATAAATTACTCTGCCAGGAGTGCAGCTGTTCACAAGGCATGAATATGAATATTTTTGCAAATCTTTGATTCGAGGCCCTCAGGATCCTGGTAAAGGAATTCAGATACTGAGTCAAATCAAATGGTAATGTTTGTTGAGAGCGATCATAAGAAGCCATTTGATATAGCCTTCATACATTCACCATAAAATAGACCATCAGTTTGGTTGATTTGTGAATTTGTACCACCCTAACGCGAAACATACGGTTCTTCAAACCTGTTCAGAGTTGATTTATCAAACCGCATATTAGCGTAGAGCCCATTTTGCCCTTAAAATCATTAAGGTGACAGTAGATGCTTATTCTGTGACATCCACCCTTTTAAAGCATCTTAAACTGAATCAAAGGCCACAACAGCTCTTAAAGTTTGTCCATGTCTCCATCATTACAGACCTCTTAATCCCTCCCCCTGGCTGTCCACTTTCCAACCATCCAGAAGAGAAAGAACATAAAAAAATGAACATTATGAATGAACACTCATCTTCACATGACACAGTAAGGCTCACGGGGCAGTTGAGGTGGAGTTCTACAACAGGGAGGCAGGTGGGCCAGCAGACCCTTCTTCAGGTCCTTGTTGAGGAAAAAGCAGATGATGGGGTTCACGCCAGCCTGGGCGAAACTCATCCACACGGTAGTAGACAGATACCGGTGCGGGATGGTGCATGCCTTCACAAAGACCCGCCAGTAACAGGCCACAATGTACGGGGACCAAAGCACCAGAAAAAACAAGGTGATGACATAGAACATCCTGCCAAGCTGCTTCTCGGCCTTAAACTCCTCCATGCCTAGCAGGCGTCTGTTCTGGTTGTGCAAGTTTTGCCTGATGCCCAATAAAGTGGGAGGCATTGGGCCACGACCAAACCCTGCTATCCAGTTTGCGGCCGCCTGGCCTGTGGCTCCAGGTCCGTGAAAGGTCCAGTTTTGGCTGATGGCTGGAACCATTTGGACCGGCTTCATCTTTCGGTGCTTGTATTCGAACAGCAGAAGCTTCATGTACACCACGTGAGTGGCCAAGATTAGCACAGCCAGCATCAGCATGAAGCCTAATGTGTCATTGGCCTTGAAGTAGCGATGTTCGAAGATGCATTGGTCCTCTTCGCGGATAAACTTGTAGGTGCCGACGTCAAAGACGGGCGGGAATGCCATGGCGACCGACAGCGTCCAGACCATACATACCACCGCCACACATGTCCAGAAGGTCATTCGCTTAGAGTAGAACCGGTGGTGGGCGATAGCCATGTACCGTGTGACGCTGATGCAGAACAGCATGAAGGCAGCATGGAAGCAAAAAAGGACGGCCATGAAGGCCACCACCTTGCAGCTGAGCACGCTGTAAGTCCAGGCCGAGCCGTTCTTAATGGACACCAGCACGAAGGGAAAGCAGACCGCCGAACGGATGGTGTCGGCGAGGCAGAGGTCCAGAAGAAAGTAGTAGGGTGCCTTGTGTAGGGCTCTGTCCCTTAGCACCAGCAGGGATACCACTAAGTTGCCCACCAGGCTGATGCAGATGATCAGCCCCAGAAGGACGAGTTTCACATAGGTAGACACAGCTGAAGAAGGTGCTCCACCCATCATGCCACCTGTCGTGGACACCACAGCCGCCAAGGGGTTCCCAGGCCCATCACTGCTTGCGTTTCCGTTGGCCATCCCTTTTGCTGCTCAAATTGCACACCTCCTCCTTCAACTCCTCCTTTACCCCCACTTCCTCCACTCCCTCCTCCACCTCCGCCACCTCCAGCTGAGCTGTCGTCCGTCCTCGTGGTTGCCTTTCGTTGTTGTCTCAAATGGAAGGAGAGAAGCTTGATATGCATTGCCCCATTTTGTATAGTTCTCTATGGAACGTCCCTTCAAACGTGCCTCCACACCTGTTAATAAAGAACAAAACATTTGTTACAAACAAATGCTGGTTTTTAAAGGCCTGAAAATCCTACTGACTTTTTGGGAAAGTATATATTTTCTGTAATGCCCCGGAAAAAGATTTTTTGGGTCAAGAAGTGCATAGCATAGCATGAAGTGATATTAATTCAGGGAAAAAATAGATTATTCTTAATACCACTACAGCATTTTTGTATTGTTTCTAGCAAATAAATGGAGCTCTGAGATTACCCCACTAATTCAACAGCAAACTACTAGTGCCAAATAAAAAATCTAACTCAAGTACTATGGCAATTCATAAATGTGAAATATTATCCAAAAACATTCAGGAAAAGTAGAAAATTAAATAAAGAAAATTTGTAGTTATTTGCCATGTGGAAACATTCTGGTGATAAAATGTACATTGGAAACACTGGAATTTTTTTTTCTCTGGAAAAACTGTTACTCGCATTTTGTTATTTTAGGTTCAGGTTTCAATCTAAACTAATGATGGTCGACCACTATTCCCAAAGAAAATTAAAAGACAGTAGTAATTTTGGTAGCACTTTATTTTACAGTCCTGTTTCGCATGTACATACTATGTACTTATGGTAGTAATGACACTAACTGGGTAAGGTACTAACCCTAAACCTACCCCTAAACCTAACCTAACCATGTAGTTACCTTACATTACTCAGTACTTTGGTAGGTAAGTAGGCTACACTGTAAGTACACTGAAAGTGCACATACTGTAAAATAAAGTGCAACCATAATTTTCTTATAATGCTATTGCCATTTTTGACCAGTTTTTACGTATCCAAAATGACTGACAGGTAGAGAACGTTTCTACAGAGCCAATCCCCCAACTGTTTTGTTATTGTTGTTTTTGTTTGTTTACATGCACTTTAAAGATAAACATTCCAGTCAGACCGAAATAATAATGGGGTTGTTCACAAAGAAAGCAGAATGGAAAATAACGGAGAGTCTGGAGATGTGTTTTTAAAAGTTGAACGTCTTTTAACTTGGCACAGCGGCTTAAAAATGCAGCTTCTTAATAATACCTGTCTAAAGACTCTCCTGTAGCGTGTTTACATAGATAAAACAATGGAAAATGCAATTGTGTCGCTCGGCTTCATTGGCCTTGGCGTTGCGTGTAATCTGCGCATACTCCCAAGTGTTGATTCAGTTAAAATATACTGCATCTTCTTTATTCTAAGTAACTGCGCATGTTAATGTCATATAAACAGTGTTGGGTAGTTCTGATTATATGTAATCTGGATTACGTAATAAGAATTCAAAAATGTAGTGCTTGTAATTAGATTATATAACTTTTTTAAATGCTCAGTCAGATTACAGTTACTTTTTTATGGATAACATGATTACATATTATTCACACAATGGCAGTAAATTATTCATAATTTATTGATTCTCCCTAATTCTTCTTTTAGTCTTAAAATTTCCTATTAAAATTCATACCATTTAGCTTTGACTATATTCACAATATAGAATGGCCATGTAATTGTCATGTAAATAAATCGTGATATTTCTACATTTGGGGACAAAAGCCCCTCTCAATTACACCATGAGATGATTATGAGATAATTATGCAAGTTACTAAACACTGCAGATATATAGCTGTGAAACACTATGAAACCTTCACAAATTATTGATCTGGATATTTCAAACCTGGAAAACTTTGAATGTGTAATGTCATTGCTGTTTTCATGTTTATTATTATTTGATCATGTAATGAAGGGATTCCCAGACTTCTTCTGTCAGACAAACTCCTTTGATCTAATGACAAAACATGTCATTTGTAATCACTAACAGACTACAATTTGTAAGTAATCTGCCCAGCACTGCGTATAAAGGTAGAAGGGATTTCTCAAGACGTCTATTGCAGTATTGGGGACATTTATTGTTCGTTAAGTAATGATTCTAATCAAGATAATTTACATTTATTTTCAATAATATTAAATATTAATGATATTAAATAAAGTAAATGAAAAAAATTCTTAATCCTATATATTTTAGTGCATAAATCAAATATAAACTACTATAGAAAGAATAGAAAAAAGAGCACCTGACCCCACAAAAGGTATTTTATTTGTGTCCACCATCAGTAAACACAGATCAATCAATAATTTTGCTGAATAGGATAAGCAGGACTCCTGTAAGCATCTGCTGTAACATGCTGAGGAACATCTTCTGCTTCTCCCTTAGTGCCGAACAGATCAGCTGTTTCCACCACACGCTACATGGCATGCCAGCAACTAGTCTTTCATGGTAATTACCTCATTGTTGCTAGGCTACAACACATCACTTTTTATGTGTTTANTTTTATGTTTTATTATGTTTGTGTGGCCGGCAGACGTCCGCGAGGGTCTGCCGGCATTACTTTCGTTTTGTTCTGTTTATTTTGAATTAAAGTTTGTTTGAATGTTCGCCGGTTCCCGCCTCCTTCTTCCCGTACTTACGAACTGTTACAATATTATTCTAAAAAAAAGAAGAAGCTTGAACTTAGTATAATGACATGAATCATTTTGGCCACTTTTCACCAAATGTTTCTGGAAGTTCCACCTAACATAGGCTTTCTCATTTACACCCACATACCGAAAAGACAGACTCCGCCCCTGGTTGACGGTATTTAGACGAGGGCATATATACTTGCCAAACAGACATGTACCCTGCTGTGGTGTAGAGCAGCCAGCTAGAATTATCTGACTCTCTCTATGTGAAAGAGCACTGATCCATGAATTCAGGTGTATACCTTCACCTGCTGAGATGATATTGGCAGCATTTAAAGTGCCATTTGTGCCAGCCCTCACTGGCTAACATCCTCTGGTACCGAAAAAGCTCAAAGTAGACACCAGCTGATGACAAAGTCACTGAGTACCTTAGTCCAACAGGAGATAGAACTGCGCCGACCCATTGTTTTAGAGCAGAAACACTAATTCACTTGTGTCACAGCAATTACAGCTGCTTGTTGCTAGGCTACAGGGTCCTTCTGCCTAGTGCGGTGTATGTGTCTTTGTAAGCCTGAATGCAACTTAGAATTGTATGCGTTGAGGTGAGCTGGGAAGGAAAGTGTCATTCATGAGGAATAATCAGCCAGAATGGAGATTAAAGGGAATGTTTCTGTCATAGAGAAGATAAAATTTTACAACCTTACTGTGACAACCTCTTGTAACCAGTTTACAAAATATACAGCTTTATATCAGTTAAAGGTGTTATTTGAATCAGCACTTCCACTCTGTTAAGATGTTTCCAATTGTAGTAACCTTTAGGTAGAAACAAACTGATATGAATATTAAGAGATTTAGTGTCCTACATGCATATCATTGAACTTTACCTTTATGCAAAAAGATAAAAGGAGGGAATATGAAAGGAATATATAACCTGAACAACTGTTTTCTCACTGCTTAATGTCACATTTTTCACATCTTGAAAAAGCAGTTCAGTGACCTGGTATGGGGGGAGTATTAACATTTTTATGGTCCAAAGATTAAACTTTTCAATATGCAAATTTTATCGATTTGCGTGCAAATTGTTCCCACAGCAAATGCTAATGTGCTCACGTTTTGGTCTGGGACATAAAAGGGCTAAAAAAAAAAAAGTGGCTTATTTAGATGTGTCTGAGCTGGTAATGTCATTCATGTCACCTACATAAGTGAAAGTGTTCACCTCACAATTTTTGTCAGCTAGACTCGTGGGCACGCACGCATTCCAAAAAGGTTGGCTGAGAAGTTTCATTTGCTCAGTGAAACAGAATTTACCCTCCTCCACTGAACACTTTGATAAGCCATTTGAAAAACGGTCTCATATTCAATATTTAACATAGGCTATATGTCTTGAAGACAAACTGGTCTGTTGGCCTACATATAATCAAATAAATTTAAATGTCCCTTATGAGATACTATGGTACTGTTTTCTCACTATATAGCAACACAGTACTTTCCTATAAACACCCGTTTATCGCTCTGCACTGCAAAATTATACTAGCCAAAAAAGGTGATTATGTGCAATGCCAAAAGGTTGGATTTGATTATCGAATTATCGCATACATTTTTAGACAAAGTACTTTTTTTTTCTCCGTAACATCAAATAAAATAGAAATAGTAAGTTGAAATAATAATATCTGGAGTAGAAAGACCATAAAGATGGTAGAGCTAAAGGTCTCTTGTGAAAAAAACAAACACCAAAAATAAAAAATGAATACACTTGTTACAACTGAGACAACACTTGTTAAATTACCAAATTTGAAATCAAAATAGTCTTTTTTGTCAGACAAATATTCAATAAAAATACATTTTTTTCACACACTTGGGAACATACACACACAAACATTTTCCTTAAGGGAGGTCTTTAGCTCTATTGTACCCATTACCGTTGTCATCCCTTGGGTTATCATTATGTTGTATTAATTATTCTAACTCTTTAATATTTCCCTCCGGAGATTTAGTGTGCTCTTATCTCGCATTAATAGTGAGAAGGCCTTCGATGTCGTTGGGAGGAGTCAGATGTAAAGGGAGTTGGTTGGAGGTAGAAGGCTGGATAGCAACAGCAGTGAATATCGCTACCGTGGTCTCGGTGGGAGGAGGCGACGCGGAATTCACCAACCATACGAGCCTGAATCATTTCGACTCTCCCACACCTATCGGTTTGATACGATAAAAAAGAACAATGTGATCCCGTCGTTCGTGGCTAGCTTTTACAAAATGTTCTCTCTGTATCTCCATTATCTTCATTTGCGAAGGGCTATCGGTGCGCTTGGTGATGCGCCACACATAAATCGTTTAATGAACTAGAGCCTGTTTTACAGCGCGTGCGTTGTCGATGGTTTTCTGTAAAATACATGAAAAATAATGTATTTCTTAGAACTAATGACGTGACTCGCACAGCCAATACGCAAAAGTACAAATGACCCGTATGGACTCTGTCAGGGCGCATATACGACAGTCCCAGACAGTGTTACACTGATATTTCGTTATCTCGCATGGGTGCGAATCACATCTTCTTAGAGCATTGTGACCTGCATGGTTATCATTAGATATCATGAAGAACTACGGCGTCTCTCCCTCTGTGTATGTCTTATTCCGCGCGCGCGTCTGCGCGTTTGCATGAGGGACAATGAAATAACAAATGCATAAAACAGGCCTGCATTTCACTTCAGTACATATTATGCGTCATGGCGAGAGTCATGGATGCTTTATTATTATTGTTGACTATTTTTTTAAATTATTATTTAAATGCTCGAGCACCATTTTATAGGCTAGTTCAATTATAAAATATCAAATAGGAGAGTCATAAAGTGATGGATCTCTTACCTGTAGGCTAATTCTCGATCTTCCAATAGACAATGGACCTTGTCCCGATGGTAGGCCTTAACTGGAGCTTGTTGCAAATATAAAAAAAATAAAAAATAAATAAAAAATTCAAACACACAAAAAGGTGCAAATACGTGTTTTCGACCCGACACAACGCGTTCAATAAATCGCACATGAATCCAAATTGTAATCCAAGATGAACCTCGACGTCCTTTATGAACAGAGAATGAAAAAAATAATTAATTAATTAATTAATTATACACGGAATGGTCACGTCTGAAAAACAGAAACAAGACCTGTTTCACTGGAAAGTCTTTTGCTGAACGGTTTAAACAATATTATGCCAAAAGCTGGAATATTACATACATACGGGTTTTAAAAAACAAAAAATATCGTTTCCTCTTTTTTCGTGTGCATGTCATGTCTTCGGGTTTTCCATAAAAGCTAGGCCAAGCCTTAGCAGTATATTCCCATCACACGGTGACTAAATCAAGCAGAGTTTAATAGCACAATTACTCTATTTCTGCAGTGTTTTTGTGGTTTCGTTTAATCCTGAGACACAGCGTCAGTATCATTATCTTGTGCGCAGATTTAGATATGTAAATAACGACTGGCTCTCGCTACTGGGCTACAGGACGAGACGCTTCTTCCCATCTTCATTTTCTTGCTGGAGCCAAAGACATTTTCTCCCACGCCACACCGATACACATCTTATCTTCGACGTGAATAAATCCGCTTTATCAAGCATCATCCTTCGGTATATCCATTGGCATCAGCGTTGTCCTCTCACACAGTGTAGTCATTCTATGTGGAGACATGTACACAGTACATGTAAGTGCCCTATATATTTAAAATGCATAAGCCTGGTACGGTCTGTGATGCAAGGCGCAAAAAAGATGGATCACACATGGCAGTCAGACCCGAGTCTTTGCTCGGGAATTCGCCATCACTGTCAGTATTCCGGTGCCATCGCTGAATTAAGTATGTTAACGAAAAATGAACGAAATGAAATGGGTTCTTCTGCGATGGAGAAGTGGAAACAGCGGCTCCCGTCTCTGCGCTCTACCTCAGTTTTCTCTGGATCGGATCCCTTCGGAAACGCCTCGGGATTTTTCGGCAGGCTCACTGACGCTGCCCACTGTGGTGCACTGAAATCATTGACAACCACAACTTTTAAATGGCTAGTGTTTTCAAAAATACAATTATTTAAATAAATTATAGTTTTTTTACCAAAATATGCCATATATATATATCGTTTTAAATTATTATTTTATACATGCTTTTCTGTTTGGAATTAAAATGTTTAATAATGATGGATGGTTTTAACAATGAGTAAATCTCATTACACTCTAAAAAAGTAGAGTGTATTAAAAAAATATAAAAGCATTGTTTTTACCAAAATAAAAACAATAGGCTACAATAACCTACAAATATATAGTAATATACTACTTATTGTTATAACATTCTTCATCCTTAAACATTTCAAAACAGGTACCTTAAACAAATATTGAACAAAAATTACCAGAAGGCCTAGGCTATCCCTTTTCAGTTTTTCTATTTACTCCTGTGTACCGTTTTATTTCATGCACCAAATATAAAATATTCAAATATTCTTTTAGTTTCATAATTAGTAGTAGGCCTACTTCACACTAATTTAAGCAGTTTGTAGATAAGAAATGGATTTATATACTACTTTATTTTGAAACAAATGAAATAGGAATTACAACACTCCCAGGTCTCCTCTATGGCTTTTGGGTCTTTGGCACGTTTTTGATTGAAGAGAGGAATGTTGTAAGCCAGCTCACTCAGTAGGCCCTTGGTGTGTGAGCGTTTAATCTACCTGTAACTTCCTGGTAAAAAGGTGTTTTGTCTCTGCGTGGCACAGCGATCCGCTGCGTGCCCTCATGCCTGGCCAAACAGCTGCCTGAACCGCTGGAAGCCGCAGGAACAGATGGCCTTACCCGACAAAAAGGAAAACCGACCTGAGGTAACACAATCAATCACCAGAAGGAACTAAAGTACAAAACAGACGTAGTTTCTAATATTTTTAACGTTGTTATAATTTACAGGCGGAACAAAATGGTGGATTTACCATATAAGCCTAAATAGATAGCCTAAATATATCAAAATCCCCTTTCTATTTGCTAAACGAATCTCATGGGATGCTTATAGCACTGCTTAGCTGCTGCTACATCCTCTGCTGTTGTAGCTACCCTACATTAGTGCAGCCATGGTCACTGGTAAAAAGTCTCAAATAGTTACCTGACAGAGCAACTTTAAACGTCCCCTGAACTTTGTTGTTGGCCTATACTCTGGTATATCGACATAATCATCTTTCATAATGATTATGAATAACCTTTTATATCATTTTCTTAATAAACATAGGTCTCTGTCGTTACACTAGCCTCAAATAGAAAGAACTAATTTGCTTTGGAAGTATAAGGGCTCTCTGTGTTTAGTAGCGCCCTCTAGTGTAAAAAAGTTATAGCTCGCTACAGTGCTAAATCCAGTTTACTTTAAAGCATAGAAAGAATTCATTTGGCCATATATAGGCCTGGTTTCACAGACAGGGCTAGGATTAGGCCTTAGTTTAATTAGGACTTTTATAAACGTGCCATAGAAAAAAATATTACTGTTGTGCATCTTGAGACAAATCAATGGCACTGACATATTTTAAGATATGTCAAGTTGCTTCAGTTAAACCAGCTCAAACATGCATTTTAGGCTGGGACTAGGCTTGAGCCTTGTCTGTGAAACCAGGAATAGTGTTCTTAATCACAGTAAAGACACTGTGATGACATGTGGCATGATTCTTTTATTTGTTATGTTGTTGTCTTGGTGACAGAAGGTTCCAGTGCAAAAAGAAAGTACAGACATAGATAGGAATTAAGCAATAAAAATGAAATATAACACAATAATATTATTTAAAAGCAAAACATTCTTCACACTGAGTGCTACCTCAAAGGCCAGTTTGGGGGGACTGGCTTTTAGGCCTGTTTCATAGTCTATGGCTCAAAATAAGGCTTACGAAGTAACATCTGCTTCAGCTGCATCAGCATCCATCCCTCACCCATTATGCAGTTCAGCTGTTTAATGCAGGGCCTAGCCCAAATAACAGGTTTTCAAAGAATTTTCTTTAATTACTGATATCAATAATGTATGTAGTAGAATGGAATTTGTGCGTTCTAAAGAGATTTATTAGCGATAAGTGAGAGTTCCTTTTCGTAATTAGAAAGAGCTTTGTCACATGTTCCAGTGAAAGTGTTTATCTGTGCAAATTTGATGGCATGTAATCATGTGACTGTCGACGATCACTGGCGGGCTTTCAGAGGAAATCAGAAAGCAGCTTATCAGAAATCAGAACATGTCATGTGTGACATTTGCCAACCACAAAAATAAGAATTCTCATCAAAACAAACTTGACGTTTGCTCTTGTGAGGACAGTCCCATTTATGTAAATTTAAATTTTCTGTGTGTTCCTGTGTGATTGTGAGAGCCGTTTTAGTTGTTGTTCGCTTAAAATTAAGACTAAACTTTAAGTTTAGTCATTTTGAAATGGACGCGCTGATTCAGCTTTATTGCAGTGTGTCTTATTATAACTAAATAGGCATAAAACACTAATATTTAAAAGATCACATATGGAAAAGCAAAAGATTTCAATATTTGTCACTAAACGTGTTGTCTGTAAAACCCACCGTATAATAATATAAACTTTAACCTATGAAGAGGTCATCTGATTTAGATTGATAATTGGTGTTTATTACAGTGGAAGCTGAGTTTTTGTAATACAGCCATTTTGTTTATGAACACATGGCAGTTGATAGAAGTTTAAGGTCAAGTTCACATGTATGACAAAACATGTGAGAGACCCAGTTTTCAAAATCCCAGCCAGTTTCACATTTCAACAACCTCTGCACTTTGGTCAGACACTGGTTGGCACTTAATGTGATTTTATTCTCACACATGAATATTGAGGTCATGTCTCTTCGGTGACTACATTACAATGTAAAATCAGTATTTTACGCCTACAAACGGATCAGAATAAGCTGAATCAGTGAACACCTACAATAAGAAATACTGAGTCATACTACTTAAAACACATTTGACTCACATTTGTGTAAAAGAGATAAATATCTACAGAGGCAGATATCCAGAAACATACAGATGCATGCCAAGAAAATGTCATACTTCAGAAATAGCAGACGTACTGCTGAAGTCAAAGTCGTCAGTTCTGGCCCCCGCAGCTTAAAGATATTAAAGGTTATGAAAGCTGCCAAGTGAATCAGTGCATTTTGTTTAGTTGATCTTCCCTAGGGATTTTTTTTCAGCTTGATTCATTCAATGAGAAAGTGCTACAGATCTTACTTAGGATATATTATAAATAATGAACATATATCAAGTGCATCGACATATACAAACAGCACATTAAAAAGAAAATTCTCTCATTATTTACTCACCCTCATGTTGTTCCAAACTTGTGCGGGACTTTTATTTCCTCTGCAGAACACAAAAGAAGATATTTTGGAAAATATTGGTGTTCAAACATTGTATGAACAAAAAAACGTCAAAATGTCTCTCTTTTTTTCCATTTTTAATTTTTAAAAATATTTGCTTTTATGTTCCACAGAAGAAAGAAAGTCATACAGGTTTGGAACAACACGAGGATGAACATTTGAACGTCTATATTTATTGTCTGTAGCAACTGATATATAGGGCACGGCAGTAGGAAATTGTTAACACATACATTTCTTCATATGATAGATAATGATTTTCTCTTCTTTATAGTTATGATAGTGGCACAAAAGGATGCAGCGAATATTACATGCGATATACATAAATTACATTTTTAGGAATCATGCATTGACTGCCATATATGTAGAGCTAAATATTAATGTAAACATTTATGTCATTTCTAGGGAGCAATTGTTATTTATATTCTTTTATATTTATATTATAAGAGAACTGGAGGGAAAAAGATTCACAATCAAAATGATAATGATCATAAGTCTTTATGATTATTCTTTTTATCATTGTTGAGGTTATTGTTGTTTTTGTAATGTCACAGATAATTAATGATTTTCAGCCCCACAACATTTTAGGCATTTTCACACTTAAGTACATATGTAAAAAAATTCATACTAATGTATAATTCAAAATGATGCACAAAAGATGCTTTCAGGAAATGTAAAAGTCAGTGATGAATTGATGTGTGGGACTCTGTATGATTTTTATTACTTTATTAATATGCTATTGACCGGTTGACGCCAAATAAACATCTTTTCACTAAGGTGTTTCTGTCAAACTCAAGAGTTGTTTATGAATACCCTCACCGTGTTGATTGTGGAACGTGCCAGTTTCCTTTGTGATGACACTGAGTATTTTCTGAGTATAAATAAGTGCTGGATACTGACTACTTGCAATGACACATTCTATGTGGGAAGGTGGCAACTTCAGGTGAGTCTTAAAATGCACTTCAGCTCTTTGGAAACTATTCAGTGAAAACTATTTGCTTAAGCGTTAACAGTTTGCTTAAGCATAAATTAGATTTTTCCTACAACTTAACACACTTGTTGCACAATACAGTTGCTCATGTATGGAAACTTTTTTTTCCCCTTTATGTACTAATCTCCGTATCCGCTGGAAATTATGACCATAGTGACCAGTGAATAATATATATTATAAAAAAAAAAAAAATGATATAAGAATTTATATATATTCAGATCTTAGGGTATAAATAATTTGTGAGTTTTTTCTTGTAATGTGTGAACAGGTACTGTATTTCCGTTATAATATGACATAGCAGAAATGAGACATTTTATTATCAAACTATGCCATAGGCTATAAAGCAGCACAAAATGTATTCAAACTTTGTTGTAATTTGATATTCATAAGTAAAAAAACACAACAAAACAATGCATTATCTTTAAAAGATATATTTTGTCTCTAAATCTTAAAGTAAAATAAAAATGTACAAGCCTTTTTTCTTTTAATATTGTGCTTACCTTTCTTAGCCAGACACTTTAACATAACACAAAACATTTGTTTTAGACTAACATAAAATGTCTTTAATCTTACACAAGAAAACTTGTGCTCAACCCCTGCAGACTGACGTGTTAGATGGTCTAGTTACTGGTGCGTCCTTTGCCATTCATAGAACAATTACATTACCTCATATCATAATCTATGTTCTTTGATAAAAAACTGAAGAATATAACATTGCATTTACTCCTTTGATGTGAGATTTTATCTCTCTCTTTTTTTCAAATTGTCATTTTTTATCCTATAAAGATCCTTTCACTCTCGTTTTTAACCAGAAGAGCACAGGAAGACAACGGCTGACTACAAAGGCGCAAGGTAAAGAAAGCTGGTGAATATTTACTTGCTTATTTCTGTAATATACATGATTTAATAGTGCCTGTCATTTAATGACACCTTTGGTGGCAAAGTATTCCATGTAGGCCTTAGATGAGACAGTTTTGGATTAAATTTCTAAAGTATCCAACATTTTTATGGATATTCAAATCTGCATTCACATTATCTGCTTGCACATAATATGATTATGTTGCATAATGCATGCTTATTTTTTCAAAGAAAAAAATGAATTATGGGACTATTATAATTTGTTTTAACCCCTGCTTTGCATATCTGAACAACATTTTAAAAATGTTAACCAAGCAAATAATAATACAGTACGATACCATGCATGTTGCACATGAAATTGAGATAAATGATTTGGAACTGTGTATGTTTACTGCACCTACACTGCCAAACATTCAAACAATGGAAATATGAGTGTAGGAGGATAAAAGAGATAAAGTTATGGTCCCTGTGAGTCATTATGTTTGTTTGTTTTTTCTCAAATTTTGTATTTTTATTTTGGATAACATCCTGATTTTACGAAGACTAGCAGTTTTTCAACTTGTTTCATGTGGTAGAGATGGAAAAAAAATACATATATTGATTCCTGTAGTTTCACTTAGATTTTGTCTTGAGCTACAATTATGTGAAAAGAGGAAAAAGAATCAAGCGAGATAGTGAGTAATATTCCATCGCTGAGTTGTGTGAACCTGAAAGCAAAATTACATATGAAGTGATAGACACATTGTCTAGAAAAGCGACTGACTAGAATAACAATGCAAGCATTATATTTTTGTTGTTTTTATTCTTAATAGATGACATCCAAATTATTTCATTTTTTATTTAGAATTTCATTTGCTTGCATTTGATGTTTGTCTAACGTGCAGAGGTGTGCATAAAAACGAATCATTTTATTGTTATTGATGCTCTGATCTCAATTCAGGCTCAATAACATCATCAACCGCATTCTATTGCCGTCTTATATCCCTTATCCTGTTCCTGGGTTGCTTCTTTTGTGCATGTTTTTGCAAAATGCAAAGTGTGTTTGTGTGGTTTCCTGAGGTGGGAGAGGTTTGTATCTTGTATGACAGACAGATGTCACGCACATTTTGGGTTCACATTCAAGCAACTCTCATGTTTAGGTTTTTCTGGAGACTTTAACCAAAAAGAAAAATGGAGATAGAGGTTAGAGATTTGTCAGAAATGATTATGGTCTTGTGGCTTGTGTAAATTATGTAGTCTGTTCACATGTCTGTTTACATTGAACACTAGTAATCTCACCCAGTTTGCTTTAATTATTCAACCCATAATTGCTTGAAAACACCCCCATAAGATGGTCTGTGTTCCTGGGACTCAAATTCCTTACATGCATGCCGAATTTTCCTTTTAAATGCAACTTCATAGAATCATATCAGCACCTTCCTTATTTTCCTTCTTGGTTTTCTGTAAATGTCCATAATATTTCTTTCACCTTCTCTATAGTAGCCTACATTTTTAAGGCTTGCCATTTTTGCATACATTTCCAACATATTTAAAGGGGTAGTTCACCTAAAAATGAAATTTCTGTCATCAGTTATGCCGTTCCAAACCTGTAAGACTTTCATTCATCTTCAAAACACAAAGGAAGATATTTTTTAATGAAATCCGAGAGATTTCTGTCCCTCCATTGACTCCACTTTGACGCTTAATAAAGTTCATAAAGAGATCATAAGACTAATCCATATGAATTGAGCGGTTTAGTCCAAATTTTCTGAAGAAACACGATCACTGTCGCCTATGTGATGAACAGATTTACATTTAAACATTCATCAATGCACACAAGCTCAAGCATGCTTGCTTGACGTGCGAGAACCAGGTTCATTCTTTTGTGTTACGCAGCACGTTTGAGCTTCTGCAAAAAACAATGAGGTTTATTCTTGCATCAAGCAGGTACAGTTGAGCTTTTGTTTATGTTCGCTGATCAATATTTATACTTGAATAAAAGCCTAAATTCAATCAGTTCATCATATAAAGTGATCCAGTCCTTTCAGAAAATTTGGACTAAACCGTTCGATTCATATGGATTAGTTTTACAATTTCGTTTTAATTATTTAATTAATTAATTTAAAAATGTATTTGTAAATGTGGTTTCAAATGACTAAACCCTCTTCTCATATATGAAATACATTATTATTATTAATTTTTTTAAATCTCTTTATTTAGTTTTCAAATAAGTCATACACTTGTGATGCCCAAAAAAGACAACAACATGGTGGATTTAAGTTAACAGAATAATGTAAAAACAAAAAAATGTCAAAGAGAAATGTTCCTAATAATTAAAGTAATATAAGATAGTTGATTAAAAAATCACAGTGCTTACACCTTACACAAATAAATACATATACATACATGCATACAATCCAATCCAGTACAAAAGGTAAATTAAACAAATTAAAGCAATTATATTCCTAGATAGTCTAATATAGAAAAAATAACACTAATTTACCCTTAACCAAATATATAGTTAAAAAGCTAAAGTTCAGCTAATTGTTTCATTGTCTCTTCCACATTATGTATTATGTGAAACGTACAGTAATATCTATAAGTATATGACGCTGAACATCAATTTTCAGTCTTTGTCAAACTCTTGACTTCAGGAATGCCTCAGTCTGAGAGAGAAAGTGACAAGAGGGTGAGTGGGAGAGAAAATGAACGACAGCCACAACTAAAAGAAGAGCGTGACGCATCTCCCCCTCTGATAAGCAAGCGTTCTTCACCCCAGTGCGTGGAAGATCTTTCGCCTGCTGTACGTTCTGTGAGTGAGCTTCATTTTCTGGTACCTTCTGTAACAATGCCTTAAAAATGAAGACATCCCTTTTGCAGGCTGTTTGCATATCATTTACACTGCATTTTCTGAAGATTCCAAATCATTTAATGTATAGATGTGTTTTTAGTTTTCTTGCGATATGAACTGCAATATATATTTCTGTAGAATTCTGCCCCTCAGACAGTGGCACCAGTCCAGCTCAGCCATACTGCTCCATCCAACAACTCAGCATACTTAAAACATCCACTGTGCCAGGTAGAATAATAAGCTACGGATGTTTAGAAGCTACATGAAGCTTTCAGTGAATGGCCTTTATTGTGGAGAGGGTGTTGGCGTGATTCTCTGTGTGTTTGTGTACGTGTGCAGAGAGCTGGTGATGAGGAACGGATGCATTTTCTTCAGCTAGTGTTTCAGAATTCTCGAGCTGGCCAGATCAGGCCGTCTGTACTCCGCTCTACGGCTCTCCTGCTTCAGGGTTTGTGGTCCAATGAATTATTCAAACTTGACATTTTTCTCGACATAGTCAAAGTAGTGAAGTCCTCAGAGATATCATTATATTCCATATATGTACATGTTCTGTCAAGCAACAACACATACACTGCTGCATGTAACCTCTTCAAAGTGTTTCGACTCAAAAAGGGTTCAAAAGAAATAAAACAAAAGTTTTTCAACTCTCTAAAGGAGGTGCTGTAGTTATGTTTTATGTTATATAGCGTTGAAGTCATACTCCTTGTAGGATCTGCAAAATGTTGACCATTTTTGTTAAAAAAAAGAGGGATCATAAAAATGGCATTTTTTTCCGTATAACCCTGAATAAGCTGTTTCACATAACAGATGTTTACATATTGTCCACAAAACAGAATAATAACTAAATTTCCTTATATTAAGTTGTTACTACTACTACAACTAAAAATAATTAGTAGTAGTAGTATTGTCATTATTATTAAGTTTTAACATTTTGCAGATACTACAAGGGGTATGTAAATGTTTGACGACCTCAAATGTATATAAATTAAATATAAATATGAGAATATATAATACACTATATATATATATATATATATATATATAATAAA
>RJVU01027606.1:1168349-1191626 GCA_003731715.1 Anabarilius grahami | reverse complement strand
ATATATTATTTATGTATTAAATATAAAAACAATATAATATAATAATAGCTGAAAAAATGAATAAATTGTGCACTGTTTTGCCTCATTCTTTAGCAAATGACAGTCACTCAGCAGCCATGAACAGAAGAAAAGACACCGGTCACGGCGCACAGATTTCCATACAAGCTGTTGCTGAATCAAGTCAGCACAGGAAACAATCTCCCAGCTTACACCATCACAGGTAAGTATCATTGAAAATAAATCATAAAGATAATAAATGTTCATCAGTAAGTATATTCACATCCTTCATGTGTCCTCCTCAGCCCTGTCCAGACAGAGATGCAGAGATCCAGCTCTCTTTATGTAAATGGACAATGTCGCTGGCCAGGCTGTGATAAAGTCTTTGAAGAGTACACACATTTTTTGAGGTAAGTCTGTATTTTATTCCAATATCTGAAATAATGTAAGCGGGCTTTCCTTGTTTGATACTTATCATTTTCAAACTGAAAGACACCACTTTTGATTCTCAACCTGTCTAGACATCTGAACCTAGAACACAGCACAGATGAGAAAACTATTGCACAATGGCGAGTTCAGCAAGACCTGGTACATCACATGGAGAATCAGGTACATCAGTGATACTATCTCTTAGAAGCAGCACTCTGAAGTCTTGCTTTGTGCATCAGTGATCATCATCAGTCATTATGAATGAGGTGTTGAAAGTGAATCATGGTTTCATTGGTTTTGAGTCATTTAGTGTGAACCCAAAAGAATCAAACATCTTGGTAAAAGTGGTTTGAGAACCCACTGGCACTAATGTGCTCTATGTGATGACTTCAGCTCATTCAGGAGAAGCAGAAACTTCACGCCATGCAGATCCATCTTCAACTCTTTGAATGCATCTCGACATGTACTGTAAGACTCTTCAGAATACTCTTTGAGCCTGCCACAAGTTTCGTGAGAGCATAAAGAAATAGTGATTCTCATTGTGAACATGACATTTCCTTTTTGTGATTTCATAAAACATCAGTAAATCTATACAAAGTGCAGTTGTACTCATTTCAAGATGTCTACGGCAATCTATAGCTGTGCTCAATGCCCCTCTCATATTAAGGACTGATTTGTGGGTTTCTTTATCAGGGAGTTGCTTCAGGCCGGTCGAGGCCGCTGGCACTAAATTTGCCCCCATTGGGGGAGCCAGATGGCAGGACAGAGAGAGCTAGTGAAGCACCGGTACGACAGGAACCCTGGCACATACCCCCACCACACCTGCTGCCAGGTAAAACCTGCTAAAACCCAAAATACACATCTTGCTGTGCCCCTAAACACACACAATCTAGCTAAAGAGTTTCAATCCAATCAAGCAGAACTGAAATGATGAAGGTTACCATCTAACATGGTTTACAATGAGAAGGCCAAACCCATCTTTTGTTTACTTCCTTCCCCTTTATGTTACTGACCAGACAGTAGAAAGTTAGTGGTCTACCACTATGACTACAGTTGAAGTTGTGATATTGCTTGTTTCCTGTTGTCATAGTTGGCATGCTTGCAGACCACAAAGGCTGCCTAAGATCTGGACCAAAAGTAGTTCACACAGCCACAGCTGGAGTTCTTGCTCATAAATCATCTATTATAAAACCTTGATTTTCTGCCACTTACAGATTTTGTTAGCAGCATCGAATACTATAAATATGCCAATATACGACCTCCATATACATATGCTTTTCTAATCAGATGGGTAAGAACAAATATATATATCTAATACATTTTAATGGTCATTTTAAAATATATAAATGAATATGTATTATATGTGTAAAATGTATTATTTATTTATACAGTCAATCTTGGAAGCCCCAGAGAAACAGCGGACATTAAACGAAATCTACAATTGGTTCACTAGGATGTTTTTCTATTTCCGTCATAATTCTCCTACATGGAAGGTACCAAACATGCTGTCGCAGCCAACTAACCATGAGTCTGAGAACTAGAAACAGTCCCATTTCTGTTTAGCTCAAAAACTTAATTTAAGCATTTTTATTTTTTATTATGAGAGACTGAATGGTTTACTTGTGTATCTGATTTAATGCCATATGATTTGGCTTAATTAAAACAAATAAGCTCCAACCTTTAGCACAAAGAACTTCAAGACATTATATTTTTGTCCACATGGTGCCGCTGTTGACATGATAAAACTATGCTGAATAATCTCACTAGACCTAATTCATATGAATGTAAAATTATATTTTATGATTTATAACTGCTTCATCCTTTTCTCAGAATGCTGTGCGACACAATCTTAGTCTCCACAAATGCTTTGTGCGGGTGGACGGGAGGACTGGGGCGGTGTGGACAGTGGATGAGGAAGAGTTTCAGAAGAGGAAAGGGCAAAAAATCAACAGGTCCTCTCTCAGGTTCTTCTCTCATCCTTCGACAAATTACACAATGATATGTTCAGTATTATCAAAACAAGAATATTGATTACATTTTCAAAATATGCTCACTGTTTTGAAAAAAATCTGACAATATGACAAAGCAACGTCTCATATGTTGTTTTACAGGGACTACACTTTGAATTGGCTGACACCCTTCTCCCATTGTCCATCCAAAGAAGCCCCAGATCATCAGATGTATCAATAAAAGCCATAGATCTTCAGTGAAACCTTTTACAAATGTTTAGTGGAGTATGAACAAAAATGAGGCTCAACTTTAATTTTTAAAGCAGAGTTTTAGGCATGATCCTAAAGGATGAGATTGTTTGTTAATATTCATTTATGTATATCTATCTGAAAAATGTCAAAAAGTCTTCCTTAAAAAATGGTGTTACTGTCTTACTGAGTTTTTTTTTTATATGACAAATATTTATGCAGACTGTAAGTTTTCTTTTTAATTCATAAACAAGGGATTTTAAATAAATGCATGCTTTATTTTTGATTAACCTGCTGTACAATATCTGATTAAAATGAAATACAATAGCAGTAACATATTAGAATATTCAAAATGATTCAAAATTTCACTTTGAGAGACCAGACTCCAACCTGACCAGAAGAGGGCATCTGTGTGTGCTCACACGTTTTTGGGTGTGGTAATTCTGTAACAGTGCAGGAAAAAACAAAAAGCGTCACCAAAGCTGCTGGAATGAAAGACAAAGAAATTTCCTATCTATATTTCTAAACCATATTCTGATGATATTTATACTGCATAATACTTCAAAACTGAGTCACTGAAGCAGGCTTTATTAAGGACAAATTGTTTGTTGGAGAGACATGAAAACATCTTGATAAATTCCTCACCATGTTGATTTGAATGAATTACTGTAGAATTCCATAATTTTTCATGTGCAAATGGCTGCTTTTTCACCCCATTTTGCACATGTGTGACTTCATGCTGCAGTCTAAAGGTGGAGAGTAAATAAATCTGCTGCATCTGTTCCCCTGAGGTTCTCTGTTTTGTCTTCCAGCTTGATGGGAACGTATCCATCCCTTATGATGCTTCAGCCTGTGCTTTTGTGCTCCTCTGCCACCACAGGCTTTTGTTCACCCTCATATTCCAGTGCCACTATGTGAATTCCCGCAGTGCCAATGATGCTGCATTCTAAAGGAAAATATATATATGTATTTGTTTACTAGATTAGAGGTAATGTACAGTAAGTCAATCTATTGCCATCTCATGGCTACTTGCCAAATAAATACATGGACATGAAATTCTGATTTGAGTTGAATCTTTACTGCATTAAAGTTTCCTCTAAGTAAAATATTCCACTACAGCATACATATCTAACAGCCATGCAACAGTATTACAGTAAAATAAAAATGGAAGTTCTCTGAGTTCAATCTCACTACAACTGGTGACTGGAACGTAAGGTGGTTCCAGCCACCAGGTAAGCCTACGTTTGTATGAAACAACAATGGGTGCTTCTCAAACGGAAGGCTGCGTCCTAGTAAGGCTGCATGTCTCACATGACGCTGAAGACCGTCTCAATTTGAAGTATCCTTGGAAAGCTGCCTTCTTTTCGCATCCCTCATTCAGCTTATTTTGAAGGATGCATCAATCCTTAAATCACCCAGAGTGCTTTGCACACATTCCTCATTCTAGCATTTAATGCTGAGGAGGACTCTAGCCTACAAGCCTCCGAAGGACTGGACTAAGAAGGACACACCCTCACTAGGATGCAGCCTTCCATTTGAGAAGCACCCATTAAGTGAGTCCGCGCTGTGATACGCAAGAGATGAAAGTAGGGCCGGTGTCATGAACAAATGGGTCCGCCCAGACAAATCAGTAGTGATGTGAGAAACACTAGGGCTGCATCCGAAATCACATACTTCCCTACTATATAGTAGGTGAAAACAGTATGTAACAAGAAGTATATATATATGAATTCACAGTACTCTAAAGAGTAGGCAAAAAGTACCTGGATGACATACTATTTCTGGCGTGATTCTGAAGTGTGCAAACTGGACACTTTACTATCCCATGAGGCCACAGGAGAGGATTTGTGTAGGGTAGTGAGGCGACGCAACTGGCGCTGGTAGGTCACATGACAACATTGTAAATCCGGATTACATTCATATTATATAGAACATACTTTTTTAGCAGATGTAAATAAGTAAGTACCTACACAAGAGTATGCAATTTCGGATGCAGCCAAGGTCTGGTCAACTTGAAGCGCCGCTGTTCAGTGTATGACATCAAAGTACCGCGAGAGCAATTAGAGAGCAGACGCTTCGTATGCTTTCAAATCGCTCTTGCGGTACTTTGATGTCATACACCTATCAGTCTGGGCAGCACCTCTTCAAGTCAACCACACCTAATGATTTTCGAAATCGAAGCGCTTGAAACAATGCACTCTGGTGACACCTTCAGGCCAAAGCCGCATAAATGCAAACAAGTACACTGCCAAAAAGACAAAATTTTAGGTTCTAAAATGCTCTGTTGTTGTGTTTGCCTAAGCTAAAATATCTTACACTCGTTTTATTGCTCACATTTTCCAGCTGTCTCAGTGAGTTTCCTCATGCCCGCTGATAATTTTATTGGTTCAGCACTGATCTGACAACGTATTTCAAACACAATTTTTTTCTTCTTGTTTCCATGGCCTTGAGTCCTGCAGATTTATTATGATGAAATATAGGCAGTTGACAGCCGCTGGCTAGAGTTAGCTGGACCCTAATTACACTTGGAGCATTTCCTTGAGAACACACCTCATTATACCGGCCTCTGGACAGCCTCACTGTTTCTGACAGCTGCCTCTCTCTGTGTCAGGTGCTTATTACCTGCTCTTCCTCCTGTTGACTTCCAGCGCCAAACAGGTGTCTCAGCCCCTACATCTAGCGTGTTATACGACTGCTGTTTTCATTACCAGAACCTTCCGTAGATATGCAGCGGAAACAGAAGATGGTATGTCCTTTGGGGACTTTCTTTAGAGTTTTACAGCCAGAGAAAACATTCAGCATTAATGGAAAGTGTCCTTTTTTAGCATTTTTCCAGGTGAGATAGTAATAATCATAGCTCTTTTCTATACATAAACTAAGTGTGTTTTGGTTTAAAGTGTGTCATCGCCGAGATTTTTTCCAGATTCAAATGTTATGATTATGAATAAGCTCTGTAATTTTAGTGTTGAAGTATTGCATTGGAGCGCAGACACCTAATTTAATTCACATGCATACATGAATGAAGATATAGCTTTATGAGCAGATGAAAAATGGTGTTTTGTGGTTAAACATATCATGAAATGGTAGTGAACAGAAAGCACTGCACAAGAGAAACTATTTCATTTACTCAGAAAGAACAAAGGTAAATATCTCACACTTCATTAGCCGTCACTCTTTGACAACAAAGACAGACTCAACCGAGAATTGGGCTTGTAGATTTTGTTTCACCTCTTGTCTCGTCACTCCCTGACAACTTCCCATCTCTGAGACATGCAAACGCTCGACACGGAGCCAGCAGGCTGGTATGTTTGACAGGCCGGGACAGAGATAAGGAATAGCATAAATGACACCCCTTCAACTAAACCACATCACAGAGAAGAGCCATAAATCACTCGGCACCTGTACAACCTGATGCAAGCAGCTGCACTATAAAACTTCATTATTCTGGATTGTTGGGTGAAAATTGCATTGAAAATCATCTCAGAGGCGTTAATTCCTTACATTCCCTTAAACGATTTTTCAGCTTTTTGGTAACAGAACTGATTTGTGATTAAAAAGCGATGGTAAAATGTTCCAACTTATTGGGGTTTTGAAAAAAAGATGTATACTAAAGATAGGCCTATTTGTTAATTTCCCCTTTACTGTGTCTTTGTACTCAAGTGTGACGGAGTTTGTACTGGTGTGGGCCCCACGTGCTGACGTACCAACCATCAAGCGTCCATATTCTCTGGTCTCAGCAGGAGGCAGGCAGACAAGCAGTGTTTTTCTGGTAAGTTCAGGGCTCTCTTTGCATTGTAAGTAGGATTATGAGGCTAAAGGCCACGCTACACTCTCAGCCTGTCTTTTTACTCATCTTCCTAAAAATGCTATTTGCTAACAACACACCCACACCTAGTTGCAGTCAGAATTATTGGCACCCTTGGTAAATATGATCAAAGATGACTGTAAAAATAAATCTGCATTTTTTTATCCTTTTGATCTTTAATTCCTAAAATTAGCAAAAATGTAACCTTTCATTGAAGGAAAATAATTGAAAGTGGGGGGAAAATCACATTATGAAATAAATGTTTTTCTCCAAAACACGTTGGCCACAATTATTGGCACTCTTTTATTCAATACTTTTTGCAACCTCCTTTTGCCAAGATAACAGCTCTGAGTCTTCTTCTATAATGCCTGATGAGTTTGGAGAACACCTGACAAGAGATCAGAGACCATTCCTTCATGCAGAATCTCTCCAGATCCTTCAGATTCCCAGCTCCATGCTGGTGCTTCTTCTCTTCAGTTCACTCCACTCATTTTCTCTAGGGTTCAGGTCAGGGGACTGGGATGGTCATGGCAGAAGCTTCATTTTGTGCTCAGTGACACATTTTTGTGTTGGTTTTGATTTTTGTTTTGGATCACTGTCCTGATGGAAGATCCAACCACGGCCCATTATTGGATTTCTAGCAGAAGCGGTCAGGTTTAGATTTTTTTATCTGTTGGTATTTGATAGAATCCATGAAACCATGTATCTGAACAAGATGTCCAAGACCTCCAGCAGAAAAATAGGCCCACAACATTAAAGATCTAACAGTATATTTAACCGTGGTCATGGGGTACTTTTTACCACTGTGTGCACCAAACCCATCTGGTGGGTTAGCTGCCAAAAAGCTTTTTTTTTTAGTTTCATCTGACCATAGAAGCCGGTCCTGTTTGAAGTTCCAGTCGTGTCTGAAAACTGAATATGCTAGAGATTGTTTCTGGATCTGAGCAGAGAATTTTTCTTAAAACCCTCCCGAACAACTTGTGGTGATGTAGGTGCTGTTTGATCTTTTTTTTTTGGCTTCTGAGACTCAAGACTCAACTAATCTCTGCAATTCTCCAGCTGTGATCCTTGGAGAATCTTTGACCACTCAAACTTTCCTCCTCACCGTGCATTAGGGCAATTTAGACACACGTCCTCTTCCAGGCAGATTTGTAACATTTTTAGTTGATTGGAACTTCTTAATTATTGCCCTGATAGTTTAAATTGGGATTTTCAATGCTTTAGCTATTTTCTTATAGCCACTTTCTATTTTGTGAAGCTCAACAATCTTTTGCTGCACATCAGAACTATATTCTTTGGTTTTACTCATTGTGATGAATGATTAAGGGAATTTGGGAAAATGTAAATATGAATGGGAATATACATCAGAGATATTTTACTCAAAAAATTCTAGGGGTGCCAATAATTGTGGCTGACGTGTTTCGGAGAAAAACATTTATTTCTTAATGTGATTTTCCCCCCACTTTCAATTCTTTTCCTTCAATGAAAGGTTAGATTTTTGCTAATTTTATGAATGAAAGATCAAAAGGATTAACAATGCAGATTTATTTTTACAGTCATCTTTGATCATATTTACCAAGGGTGCCAATAATTCTGACCACAACTGTATGCGAATGTTTACTCAATTAGCATTGAAATCTTGTGGACTTTCAGAAAAGAAATGTCATAACACACTTTCACACTTGTCCACCACTTTGTAAATTTGTTCACCAACAATGTCTGAGAGTCTATATAGATAATTCTATAAAGTCTATAAAGAGAATTATGTCATTCTATATGGTTTTAATAGCATGGAAATGTAATAAAGGGTTAGTTCACCCCAAAATTAAAATTCTGTCATTGATTACTCACCCTCATGTCGTTCCAAACTCGTAAGACTTTCGTTCATCTTCAGAAACCTCTTCCGGAAACTCAAACACACGAGAATGAACCTCATTTATTTCAGTTATTTTGATATTCAGGCCTATTTTTTCTTTTTCTTAACATATTGTGGCACACAGGTGATGCTCATTAGCACTCACGTCACCAGCCTCGCTCTTTTCTCACAGCTCTCGCCACACATATCATATGTCTCATAATTAATCCCAAGCATACTCTTCACTAATACTTTTGTCTCCTTCATCAAAAACTTTTAAAAATTTAAAAAAAGCTTTAAAAATTGTTGGCTGTGATGGAAATGACTTAGACAATAATAGATATAAATCAATTTCACACATAAATATTGAAAAGGTTTATGTTTATGTCACTCTTTTTAGATTTTCATAGTTTTTAAAATGTAATTTCTTTTAACTTTTTATGAAGTAAGAATAGTCTTAGTCTCAGATAAGTGTAAAACAATGAAATCTATACATAAAAGGCATTTGAAAAGTAGCAACAATAAATGATAAAGGCATAAAAAACAGCTTTAATGTGACATTTTATATAAAACTTACAAGCTTTTAAAAAACTTCTGAACATGAAACTTCCCATATTTAAGAAGTATGCACTAAAAACATCAGCCCATTTTTAAAAACTTTTTTATTTTTTTTTTTACATATAGACTATAGCTGCATGCAAAATTGCTTACTCTCTTGAGTAGGTATTTATTATGAATAAGTACGACCGCTAAAAAAGTATTCTCTATATAGTATGAATGTGTGTAATATGAATGTAATGCAGACATACTACACTGGCCATGTTGTCATTATCAGTGTCAGTTGTGTCAATTATTTGCTATTCATAAATTCTTTATGGGATAGTAAAGTGTCCATCGTATACACAATCTCGCCGGAAATAGTATAAGTCATCCAAGTACTTTTTGCCTACTCTTTTATGATTACTGTGAATTCAGACATAGGCCTACTACTTTTGTCACACTGTTTTTCGTCTACTAAAGTAGCCCATGTCTCTGAGTACTGTTGTACAACAATACATTACAAGTGCTCTGTAATTAAATTTTTCAGAGGTATTTTAATGCCTAAAGAGTCCATCCTGAATATTAATCTATTCACAATGCAAGAACCCCCATTTTTCAGACTAATTGACAAACTGAACGTGTTTCTCAATGTGTTTTCTCAATATACCCAGCTCCATTAAGTTCAATTAAATTTACTGTAACCCAAATCCCAAATGGTCTTCAATCTGCTGAAGATAGAAAATTTCCTGGCCCATGTTTAATACAGTTAGGCTACAGTTAGTCACTGATTTGTCTGTCTGTGGGGTTTGAGCTTTGTCTACACAGTACGAAGCTTAATTACATGAGTACACAGTTATCTAAATTGCTGCTACTTGTATGACCTTGAAAGAAGAAAATCATATTTAGCAGAGAGACACATTTTAATAGACTCAGCTAGACCTCATTAATTTCTCATCAGGAAAGGCCCTGGTCATTCATTCAGGTTTGTGAAACTTCAAACTGGGCTTTTCACCCCAAGATGTTGGTATCTAAATAGACCATCTAAATTCATTACACCAATCCCCCACGTGTTTGATATTTTCTCACTATCTCTTTGTTCCTTCCAGCATCCCAGCTGCACAGCAGAATTTCCTGTGCTGCATCTGCAATCTCTCTCACCTTGATGTTGTTAGACGTGTTACCTTTGAGAGAATGAAAGAGCGTCTTTCTTCAGGAAAGGATGAAAGGGCGCTGGCCTCTATCTTAGCATCGCGGAGAGACGATCTCACCGCAGGGCACCGCAGCTCTCTGATGCCTCCTGACAGCTCAGGACTTTCCACAACTTTCAAGTTGTGATACAGTAGTCAAATAGCTCTGGGGGAGAAAGAAACCATAATGGGAGAGGGGAGTGAGAGAGAGGGAATCTTATCTCCATTTTTTCTTTTTAGCTTAACAAGTGCTGTGATCTAATTACCTGGGAAGAAATGTCTGGAGATGTGAGTAGATTCTAGAAAGACGGCAAATATTCACTTGGAAATATGTATGGATCAATCTCACCTGTTTGTTTTGACTTTATAATAGACTACCTGGATTATACAGGACAAACCAATCTGCTGCTGGTAATCGAATGCGTATGCACGCACAAACACAGAGAAAGCAGAATGAAAAGGGGATTTGAAGCCTGTTAGATTGGCGATGTGAACACAGGCGCAGACATGTCATGCTTAATTCTGGTCCAGGGATTTCCAATGGGTTTGACTCCGGCAGACTGGTGTTTCTGTTGATGGGACTTTAAATGAGACAGTGTTGTAAAGCAGAGATCATGCTACGAACAGCTTCCGTATAAACAATCTTGCATGCATGAAAACACACATTCATGCTCAGGCACTCATGGTGAAATGTGGGAACACACACACATATACATGTATGCACATACTGCGAAGTGCAAGGAGAGTGGGAGGGAGGGATGGAGAGATTAGGATGAAGAGAGCGAAGATGAATAGCAGGATAATTAGCCTCATCTCCCAGGACTTGACAGAAATATGCGGTTGAGATGGATGGAGTCCATGGAAAAATAGAGCCTATAGTCCACCCCTGCCCCCCATTCACCCATCCCCCCCAATCCTCTTCCCGTCCCACCATTCAAACGGGACTACGGAGAGAGGCAAAGGGAGAGAGAAAGAGTTAGAGCATCCCTGGTTGGTTGTCAAAAGCCCCTCGTTCCCCAGAAATCCTCTCTGAGAAGTCAGCGAGGAGAGCGTGAAAGAGAAAAACACAGGGTTTTAAACCTAGATAACAAAGAAAGCCACAGAAACTCACCAGAGAGAGAGAGAGAGAGTATTCTGATTATACCACTCTCAATTCTATAGCTTCACTTTTAAGTATTTTTTTATGAAAATAAATGTATTTGGAACTTAAAAAGTTCCATCATATTAATGAAATAAATATGACTTAAATTGTTGATAATTTATTATTGATTAAAATAAATTGCGTCTAGATTTATTGAGACCTCAGTCCTGTTAAGAACAGAAGCTGATACTGTTGCTTTGAGCTTTTGTATCAGGATGCCTTTTCATACAGAGGAGAATAACATCATGGAAAGATAACAGAGGCAGAGAAAATCCTTTTAGATGTTTTTCTAAAACAGGACACAATCCCTTTCTTGCGGACAAAAAACTCTTTGCAGTTGTGTGTATCCTTTAGTATCTGTCTGGTTCAGCGCCAGTCTGACTTTGTGTAAAGCAGCTTGAAAACATACATTTATAAATAACTTCAATCCTCCATCAGTGCTAAAAACAGGTGGGAAGATGTTCGTCCAATTACTGAGAGCATCACTATCATTTTATGTGGTTTTCCACACTGACATTCTTGTGACAAGTTTACCATTTTAGGCTATACTTACTAGATGCACACAGTCAGACTTACTTAATGATTTCTCACCCATTCCAATGCTAAATGCTAATCCTTAAAACTTTATTTCTTTCTTTCTTGCTACTTGATGATCTTAGTTACTTGAAAGAAGCTAATTCCCTGTCTACAGCAGACGCGTGCGGAGTGCGGGTCTGTCAAACTCAAGCCCTGGGTATACTAAATTTTTTTACATGTTCGCTAATGTACACGCACAGTCTAATGCACAGCCTTGCAAAGCATACTTCATTTGACTCGTATGCGTACACAGGCGTTCAATGCCTGTAGGCCTCCATGTAGGCCTCCATCCAGCTTGCATGCGTTCCGAGGCGTTTCTCAATGTCAAGGATACTTCCTTGGCAGGACTGGTCCTTCCAAGTCACTTCCTTCAGAGGCTAGGCGAGGCTCCTCTTTAGCATTCGGAGAACACGTAAATGGAACAGACTAGCAAGTGCACGTCTCTCCCCCCGGTAAACAGCTGCTTGTTTTATGAACGCCTCCGTTTGTTCCTTGGTCCCTGTTAAAAAAGACAAGAAAGCTATGGATAACGCTGTGAATGGTATAATGGTAGGGCTGGGCGATATATCGCATGCGATTGTCACGCGCATTTCGTCAGTAAAGCCGGTTCCCTGATTACCGCTAAATCGCCATCACCTGCTTTCAAATGGAGCGCCATTTAATAGACAGAGCTGTAGTTCACTGACAAGCCACGCAATATCGCGTTCATTATCGAAGGCGATTCATCTGCGATATGAACGCGATATTGCGTGGCTTGTCAGTGATCTACGGCTCTGTCTATTAAATGGCGCTCCATTTGAAAGCAGGTGATGGCGATTTAGCGGTAATCAGGGAACCGGCTTTACTGACGAAATGCGCGTGACAATCGCATGCGATATATCGCCCAGCCCTATATAATGGTATAATATTAACGTTAAATTACTTTGGACAACTTAACTAGTTATTTATAAAAGAAATGCCAGTGACGGCAACCAAGCTAACAATTTGTTAAATGACGGTCCGGTTCAGTTAGCCATCAATAACGTAATTTGTATTTGTATAATTTATAATATCAATACGGTAGTAATTTGTACTGGCATTTAAACGTTAAACTTTATTTATCTGACATATTTACTACAGTTATAACAAATGTTTGGTAACGTAAATATACTTACATTTGAAAGCGTATTGCCCGCTAACGTTCGACATTTTTTGTAAATTTTTTGAACAACCTGCGCGCATAGGATTGTGGGTGATTTGAGAGCGCGAAGGCTACACATATGCATCCTTTCCTGTATATGGGATATTTTTCGAACGAAGGACTCGGTCCTTGTTTGAAATTCCGAGGATCCTCGACATTGGAACAGTCCTTCGACGGATGTCGATGACGTAGCATCCTCGAAATTCTGGCTTCCGAGGATCCTTCCTTGACTTTGAGAAACGCCTGGTCTGGTCAGGTCTGTTCTGTTCTGTTTATGCAGTTTTTCTTTGACTACCTTGTGAATCAACGCCCCCAGGCACGGTTGCCACCTTGTGGATAAACGAATTACTACAAAAACAATTAAAGGCGCATGTGCAACCTGCGCGTAGCCTATGTGCTTCGTACTCTTCTGATGACGAAATTCGCTTCACGCGCACTGTATGCTGACCCTCGCGTAAGCTTAAAAAGTGAACTATACTTTGGGCTTTAAATAGAATCCATTATAAAAATGACGCTCACTACTGATGCTTCATGTCTCGTGCACGTTAGATTTCTAGTTGAGCTACTTTCGCTAACTGGATAAATGCCTGAGGAAAGATTTTTATTTGCTGACTTTAACCCAATTTTAACTAGAAGACAAAATTAATGTAAGTTTCCATTCAAATCCATTCAATTCTTTCTTTTTTCTTTCATGCTTTTCTTAGTAAAATAAATAGTATGCTTTCCCATATCCTAAATGTCTTTACACAGTGCTCTGGTGTAGGAGACTTATGAAATCAGTATGACACATGCGGATAATGTTCAACAGTATTGAGAGTGTCTGACCCATCGCTCCTCCAAAATTATGCTAAATTAGATATAAGGTATTGGTTTGGACTAAGGCCTCCATTATGCATTATCGGAGGTTGGGGTTTTATTAGAAACAGAAACTCATATCTCTTTGACCGTAGGTCAAATTCTTGTTGCAGAAGAGTTCAACCACTTTTTTGTATTTGCCTTTTAATCAAATAAAAAGAGGTTCCATGATGTTGTTGAAAAAGAGTGTAAGTTTTTTTAACTTTTTCTCACCAAGGACGCTAACTAACTTCAAATATTTACTTTCCCCCCCTTCATGCAGTTGGTACTGCATGAAGGACTGATAATTGGATTTTACATGTTCTTCTCTCTGAGGGGTTGTGATCTTTAACTTTGTCTCTTGGTGATCTCAGCAGAACCAGAATTTCTCACTATGGATCTCACTGATATAATCAGAGGCTCTCATTGGTCAGAGAGAAAACTGAAAGAGACTTCTTCGGGGAAAAGCTGACAGTTACAGGTGGGTCTTGTTGACTCTCTGTCTGACCTTTTTCCTGTTCTCTGTTCTCCTGTTGTCTGATATGGGAAATTGTTCATATCCGTTGGAGAAAACTGACCCTTGCAAAACTCTGTGGGTCATGCATGATGCATATCCAAAGATACAGAATATGAAGTTCCTTTAATTCACTAAATAATTCTGTTTTAGAGAAAACCTAACAGCAAAACTAAATAACAGAGTTTGAGAGTAATATATTGTGAAGCTCACACATTCTCAGTGGTATTGTTTGTATGATTGTGTTTTGGGAACCTTCAAAATGCTTTTTCAAAGCCAAGTGAAGTCAAAATAACACATTCTGATTGTAAAATATTATATGCATTTGTGACTGTAGTACACAACAGTGATGACAAGACAAAATATTCTTGTAAACACTGGATCCTGCCATGCTCTTCCTTGCAGGTTTTGGATAGGGATATATTTCCATGATATAGCTGCCAAAGCAAAGCAATGATGCTGGAAAAACCACTGGAAAAGTTCAGAACAAATACGTAAGTCTCATGAGCAAACCGAAAACTAGATTAGAGTAAGTCTCTAACAATATAATCATCGCAAACTCTCTTTGGAGGAAAAGGGAGAGAAAAAGATAAATATTACATGTATAAAACCTATACCTCATACTTTGTGTGTATTTTGGGGACTTTTAAATATAAAGACAACCAAAATATGTACTAAAAACATCAAAAAAATCAAAAATATAAAAAGTGACCAAAAGATCCTGTTTGCATGCTGTACCTAGTTAGTTGTAATAACTTCCTCTTGTAGAGGAAGCATGTAGGTGTTCCACATGCATCAGTTGAATGTGACTGTCAGCTACATCAGATTGGGTGGTCAGAGGATATCCTACTGACAGTGCCCTGGGTGGGAAACTACACTTCACCCTTTACTGATACTCTCTCATCCTGTTCAACACCAAAGCAAACAGAAGCACCCGACAGAGTGGAGTCATGACTCAAACAATAGTTCTCATTCACTACAATCTGTGTGCAAATATATTTAGGTATATATATTTAGGTTTAATTCATGATTCATCAATATGTTCATGCTAAATGTATTATAAATTTAAAATAACATTTTGAATAAACTGAAACCACATGTGGGCAAAAATCACATACATATAGATAGCCTTTGAAATAAATAAATTGTTAAGCCAATTTTTAAAACAAACATTTTTAGAAATGGAACGAAAGATTCAAAGAATTATTATATTGAATATTAATTATTTTTGAGAAACAAAATTTTAATGAAAATAGCATTACAAAATTCCGCCTGCATAAGGTAACTGAAATGTTAATTAAAAATCATTTTAAAAGCGCGACAAATATGCAAAAGCAATTTGGTCTGATGACTTGAAACAAACCAGAACCAAATGATCTATTGTGAAAAACAATTTTGAGATTTGCTCCACGTTTACAACCTTCTTTTCCTGTCAAAAAGACTTAAAAACGTCTTGCGGTGTGTGTCATTGTTGATATGACCTCAGTTCATTTCCACACAACTGCCTGCATTCTCTGAACCCCTTCACCCAGATAGCTGCATACCCTGGCCGTCCCAAATCATTTTCTCCTTGTGAAGACAAACAAGAGCGATCGATTCATCCTCCCAGCAGGTAGAGGAGCCCTGCAGCAGGCCTGTCAGTAAAATCGTGAGCAACTACAGGCGTGAGGGATTGAATAGGCTGTGTGAGACGTGTAGGCTTATGACTGACTTGAGGAGGTGAAGGGTCTTGGGCTCCATTGGAGAACAGGGTGACCCCCACACAAAGGACCAAACAGAGACATTGGGGTTTGTTTTGGGAGGATACAAGGCAGACACACACACATGCACGTAGGAGAGGAATTTGAGAATGCCCTGATGTGAATGCTGTCTTTAATCCTTTTCCTGGTCACCCTGCTCCTTTCGTTGTGGGCCAGCAAGGCTGGACTTTCAGGAATCTCAGGAATTCCCAGAGCGTTTTTTTACCCTATTCCTGCATGGAGACACCGGGCACAATGACAACACTGCCCTGTCTGTGTACAGGGTCAGATCCCCCTCAGTGTCTTTCTTTCTCTTTCTCTCTCTGCCACCTCTTTCAGCTCTCTTACCCCTCAACTGTGATGTGCCAAAAACCTGTTAGCCATTGTGATTGGATATTGTAACAACATACAGGGAGTAGCACAATCACTGATCTGGAGGGACAGTGCTTACTGAATCAAAGGTAATTCAGATATGCAGGTAAGAATTTAACCAAATATTCAATAAAGAGGGAGACCAAAGAAAAATTTTTTAGAGAGAGAGAGAGAGAAACATTAATCAGCCACTAATTGGAGGATGAGTCCCTCTCAACATATATATTTTCCTGGCGGCAGGTAGGCTATTTTTAAAGCCCTTAACAAGTGCTAGATTGACTAAATATTTCTAGTAAAGTACAAGCATTGCTGTTATCATTAACTGAAACTAAGGGGCGTTTTGGGGGCCTGAAAATTAAAACTTTTGAAAACGGGTGTCAAAGTGCAAGTTTTGAAAACAATTATCGTCTCTGTGTAAACTACAAAAAAGCGAATTTGTGAAAATGGTTACGTCATGCACATATGTATTGCGTTCAGTCTATAGGCGCATAGTGCTTCTTTACAAAGTGACATCGCCAACTACTGGCCTGGCCTGCATAATGCAGCATTTTTAGTCATTCTCACGGATCCATGTGAACGGGGATCGTTTTGAGAGCTTTGTCGTCTGTATGTGAAAAACTCAAAGAAAAAACGTAGTTGTCATCTAAGCGTACCCTTAAACTAAAACTATTATTAGTTTTCGGTAATAGTAATAAAGCTAAAATCAAATAAAATATAAATGTTAGATGTATAACAAACTAAAAAAATGTAAATGGAAATCAGAAATCTCACAAATAAGCTGAAGATGAAGTACTAGAATTACTCTAACTGACAAAAGCACATAACAAAATGACAATCTTAAACTAAAATTAAAATGAAAACTGAAAATAAAAATAAAAATAAAAGCAAAATTTTAATAAATACTGGTATATAAAAAATACTAAAATAGCACTAAATACAAGTGTTAGATTGTCTAAAATTTCCAAATAAAAGTGCTAGTTTGACTGAATTTTTCTACCTTTAAAGTCAGCATGAAACGGAAGTTGCAATCGTCTTTTCTTCCCTATTTGTGATGTATATCTGAGTGAAACAGCTTCTTGAACAAGAAAAAAATTTAAGGTGGGACTTGATTTTGTTCATCGGGACTTGATTGGATCGTTGTGGTTCGCTATTGCTGTGATCACATGTGAGTGACCAGTTGTCCCACCCTCTTGCCAGTAAACACGTCATGAGAAGAGATATTGTTTGAAGAGGGAAGGGAAGAATTGTACATTTTGATATCATGGGAACTAATAAAATTTGAAGATAAGCATTTCAAGAGCAAAACCCCACCTGATTGTATCTGTTACAATTTACACCTGATGTGATATGATGAAGTGATAATCTCTCCCATTTTTGTCCTAAACATCTGCGACCACAACACATTTTGTTGGTTTCTTAGTTTCTATTTCTGAAGTTTCACTGGGTAGTCCCGCCACTGTACAATCTTATTGGTGTAAAATCAGCTCAACATGTACATTAAACATTAAAGAATCTTTTGATCGGCTGAGATTGTACATCACACAGCAATTTCACGTTCATTGTTGACAGACAAATTGCTTGAATCACAGCAGAAATCAGCACAGCTACACTGTGAGATGCACATCTGCTGATTTTTTTCTGTTCAGCCCATAAGGCTCATGTAAAGCTACATTAAACACCAACATTACTTTCACAGTCAGAGATAAAACCACCAATAATGCAGCTTATTCTGTCAGGTTATGTTTTCAAAATACTCCAAAACAGTGCACCAGTAGAAGCAACAGAATTTATCTTGACATCATTTTAGACCCAAATGACTGGGTAAATGTTAATCTTTTTCGAGTTCTATTCATTTCAACGTATCTGCCCTTAGAAGATAAGGCTATTATCACCAGTATGCCATAGCCGCTGACAGAAACCCGCTCTGTTTCACATCAGAGAGAATTAAATATGAGGCCTCACCCGACTAGGAGGTTTATTATAACCCATGCAACCTGACACCAAGGGTAATAATTCTAACTTAATAGGACTCGGTATTGGGAACTCTATGTACTATCTTATAATTAATGATTCCCTTTTTGTAAGATTAACTAAGAGGCCTGGTTTATTAGCTGGATGACAATCCCTCATTCAGCGCCTCAATCAGGCAGCGGGGGCTCCGTGCAGTTGAGTGCTGGCAGGGAGCTGGTTAACACTGACACGGCTGGCTGGTTTCAATAGGGAGGTAGTGGAGAGAGGGCGAGGTACAGCACACAGCACAGCCGACACCTGCAAACACTTGACTGGACTCGTACAGAGAGTGAGCGCGTCTGACTCTGGAATACTAACGGATTTGCCCCTCATGATATTGTGAAAATGACAGTGCGGCTGGAAATGGAAAAGTTTTTTTGAGCTCCGCGTGATTCTCAAAGGGTAACCGGTTTATAAACGCTAGCTAGTAGCCTACTTTTAACTGCGACGACTGGAAACTTTGGCAACTGAGAAAAAACGAAGAAAGAACCTAAAAGACTACAAACAAATGGACATTGACGCGTTTATGTGTATTTTGTGACTGTTTTGTTCGCATCGGACAACTGTGTGCCACGGAATGTAACATCTTCCATCTTAAGTTACCTGGACAAGAAGTAAGTGGCTCTTTAAAGAAAGAAACATGGTTGAAACATTGTGCAGTATGTTTGTTTGACTGTCTACTACGATTTTCTCATATTAGTTTTCTTTGTTTACCTTATTATGTCACCTATGTGTCTCAAACTGTGAGGTGCCTAACAAGACATCACTTAGGGCATCAGATGATTCCCAAAAATGCAGCTGACACGGAGAAAGCCTATACTGTAAAAATGAAAAGATATTTGATGTTCCACAGATCGATATACTGATGAAACTCTCAAGAGAACCTATCTTGAGAGTTTCATGCCCCTTGAAAAAGATTAGTTCCCTGAGGAACTTACAAAATTGGACTCTTAAGTTTTCAAGTGCCTTAAGGACCTTTCATTTTTTATATTTAATTTTCACCAAGTCTTACAGTATCTCTGTGAGCAGCTCACAGCCATTGTTTCAGGCTCAGTGGTCCACAGGGTCCTTCGTCTTTAAGATGCTATGAGGTTCCCACATCAGCCTTCATTGTCCACTTTACACCCACACACTAAAGTTGCTCAGAAATTGTCAACTTTCTGTTAAAACAAACTCAGTAGGCAACGTTTGAGGACAATGAGGTGACATTTTGAAATGCACATTGTATGTTCTCCAGGTCAATGTATTATTCATTCACAGCCCTAACTAAAAAAGTAATGCATTATGGATCCGTAACAGATCTGAAATAATGTCAGATACATTTATCTTAGTCCTTATATTTTGCGTTTTTAATACTAAGTTTTGCATAGAATAGCAGATGGAGATATTTTTTTATTTTACTATTTCCAGTAGTTGCTTACTTATATATTACCTTTAATCACTTCTTTGATTGATTTGTAAAGTGCCTGTGAACTTTATCTGAAATAGTGTCCTGGCTGTGCAACATTTGGTGGTTTCTGGAATCAAACATCAATGCTTGAAATACTGCGAAAAACATGAAAAGGCTCTTAGTGGTTATGATTTTTAAAGCTGTTTTGAAATTCATGTCTTTTGCTTGCAGCAGTTGAAATATAAAAAATGTATTTCATTCGCGTCCTTGCTTTGGAAACTTAAGAATGATTTTTTTTCATGCCAAGACCGAGATGATGAATAAGGAATTGATTAGTAACTCAAGTTATGTGTTCATGGGTGCAATTACAAGTTAGAATCATTTAATGCATCACATGAAGGTATTTATGCAATTCTATGTTCGTTACCTTGGCCCTTGTACTTAATGCCTCTTCTGTGTTGTTTCTCTGGCATATTTTCATGCAGTTTTTTATTTTTATTTTTATATATCTTGCTCTAAAAGCAGATGACCCTGATATAAAGATGGTCTGTTTTAGCGGTGTAGAATTTTCACCAACCCATTGAAGTAATTCAAAACCAACCTGCCGCTTGAAAGACTTGACAGTGGAATTCTGGCATCCATGTGGATTGTTTCTCATCAATTATTGAACAGTTATTGAGGCAGACGAGGAAAGAAGGTCTGAAATCGATTGAGAAGCATCTTGCCCTAAGGGGTTCACTGGATCTGCCTTTATTTTGGTATTGTTGACAGGCCTTAGTGAAATATTAATCATGCCAATCATAGTATACACTGACTTAACTAGAAGCTGTGCAGTCCATACTAAAATCTCTTTGCTTGCACCATCTTTTTTATACAGGCTTTTTTATTTTGACGGTTAAAACATGTCAGTTCAAGGCTTTTAGTTATTGATGGAAATGTATAATTGTGATGTGCACAAGTACTGTTATGTTTACCGTTATGTTGACACTTATTTTACAAATATTTTAATTCTATTACATTAGAGATAAAATATCAAACCACATGGCATCTGCAAAAAGTGATGCTTAGAGATTTTTGTGATTATTAAACCAAGTGGGCTCAAAATTATTTTAGTATGACCAATTAGTTAATTTGGGCTAATCAGTCTTACTTTTTGGATTCAAATTAGACCGCTGTACTTTTTTTTTATGTAACTGACTTAAAAAAGTAATGAACAATCTTGAAGAAAAAAATTAGACGACTAACTTGTAAGACTAGTCCAAACAGTTAATGCAAATGGCCAAACTGTTCCCAAGTTCACACAGATGTCCTAGCAGAGTAACAACAGATGCAGTTCATCACATTAACTATGTTCCACTAACATTTCAGAAGTTTGTCTCTAAAATAACTTCTAAAATAAATTCCTCTTAGTTTTATGCTTTATTTAATACAAGGACATGCTTAAACTTTTTTTTTTTTTGAGGCTGCTATATTTCTGTTACTGACAAGTCTTCGAGATGTTTCGCATCCAAGTTTATCTTTTCTTAATCTGTTTTTCCTTTTCCTTGTCATGAGGATGAAGAAGATGATCATAATGTTAAAAGACTGAAGTAAACATTCTAAATTGGTCACTTTGTTCTATTTTCAGCATTCCTTTAAGACATTATGAGGTCATGTTTGGAAAGAGAGAATGAGAAAACTCAGAGCTGATATCTTTTTGATTAACACACTTTGAAACATTTTGAAAGTAGAGAATCTTTTTTTATATAAACAGCCCCTTAAAGGCACATAAATATTCACACAGATGCTTTTCCAGGCATATTCCAAAGAGATATTGATAGTTAATACATGTACAAACCTGTTGACATAATGTTTTAAGCTTGATGGGGAACATTTGTCATGATGAGAACAGAAATAGTCCTTTTATCAGCTATAATTCGCAAACAGTTTATTGGACATCAGTGCTTGTCAATGTTTGGAACTGCCTTTCTTTAAATTTTTAAAATATCCTTTTGTTTTTAATTCATTCGCCATTTTAAACTTTTCACTTTCAGACCAACCATTGCTGAAGTTCACAGAATTTTAGTTTTTCTAGTTTAAAATTTCCCAAAATCTTTCTAGTGAAATTATTATAATGGATATTCTATGCTTTCCTTAACTTAAACATTAAGGCTTTTATACCTCTCCCAGTTTTGTCTTAATTCAGGGAAATGATCTTTACCTCATGTTGTTTTTTTGCGCATTTCGACATTCATTTAATTTTTTTTGTTCACTCCGTAAATGACACACTTAAATTCCCATTTGTCACAAGTGCCTCTCTCTCTCCCACACACACACACACACTCATGTATACACTTCTCACTCACTACAAATACAACAAGCCTCTTGAGGCTGTTGTCATGACAGCGTCAGCGGTGCTGGGGGGTCAGAGTGGGGTCAGACTGGACTCTAGGGTTTGGTAGAAGGGGGAATACGGGGCACAAGTGATAATTTAGTGATGTCTTGTTGGAAATGGGAGGCGTCCACCTTACAAATGAGAGTATTCTGAATGCAGATTGTAAATTATATCTGAATTGCTTTGAGATTTGTCACGCCTATTTACTGATTCCCCAATTTTTTGGTCTTCATATATTTATCATATCATATATTCTCTATGTTCTTTAATGCATCCATTCAGGCTTCAAAGCAGAAGCACCTGACATGACTTCAGAAAGCTGACCCCCCTATTCAGCCCCCCTTAGCAACCCCATCCCAGTCCTGGTGCCACATTTATGGAGAAAGGCACAATGCAGGGGCGTCAATAACAGTGAGCAAGAGTGCCTAATCCCTGCAGCTGTCAGCCCTGAGAGAATTAAGCCTCCATTCTGAAGATTCTTGGGTCTTTGCCAATCAAGACCAACGGTAGTTGCTGCGAGAGTCCGCTGATAACCAAACTATCTATCTATTCTCTGGCTGGAGAGGACAGTGGATACAAAGAAAATGAAGTCATCACATCAGAAGGGCATGAAAAGGCTTGGGGGGGAAAAAGATGCGGGTGTTCGTCAGCCGTTCATCTGGTCCAGTGATGCTATGCTAATGTCACACTGTAGTGTCTGGTTGTTCTCAGACTATCTGGAAAATGTAATGGTATGACAAAAGAATAAAAATAAATGTCAAGTCAAATGTTGAATGAGGGATGCCAAAAATAACAAATGGAAACATGTTACCTAGAGAATTGAACCCTTTCTTTTCTTTGACTACTGGTCATATGTGACGTGATGTCGACAGTTTCTCAAAAGGTAGTCGTAGATCTGGATGAGGTTGCAGAATGATTGCATAATAAATCCATATCATCTATTGGTTGATATTAGAGAATGGATATTTTTTTTACATTTATTGATTGATATTGGATATTTAATGTGCATGCTCATTTCCTCTATTGTTGCATTTAGATTATCTTTTACTGTCATCTTGCATATAAATCTTTAAAAATATTAATAATTTAATAATACTGTTAAATTGAATTTTATATATATATATATATATATATAT
>RJVU01027606.1:1152670-1168287 GCA_003731715.1 Anabarilius grahami | reverse complement strand
GCATACTAAATTTAGCCATTTTTAGTGTATTTGTGGTACATGCAATATTATTATTATTATTATTATTACATTTTTTGTTTACTTTTGTGTGATGCTTTGGATTGTCATTTGATCTTCAATGTAAAACCTGGGTCCTTAAGCAAAGTCAATTCTAAACAAATCAAAATGCCATTGAAACCAACCACTAATGGATTAGTTCTCCTTTATTCTTTTGATGCAGTGCATAACAACATTGCATCCTATCATGAGGTCCCCTGATGCTGGAAAACAGCTGTCAGCTATGAATAGCAGAGGCCATGCTGGTGGGGTAATTGTAGAGGAATTCAGTGTTTATCATGTAAATAAAAGAAGAGAGGCCATCAAAACAGGTGTTGGTATGCACCGGGAGGGCCATGTGCTGTTCGCCCCGCTCTGCGTAAAGTCTTTCTAATGCTCCTGCTCTCAATTTGTAACATTACAACACACAAGCACCACTTTCAGGGATCTGGTTTTGCCAGAGGGGAGGGGAGCATTGTGGTGGGGATTAAAAAGAGAGACGGGCAGAGTTCATATGTGCGTATTTATGTGTGTGCGTATGGCATGAGAATGATGGAGTGCATTAATATTGCATGATGTAAAAGCACCTTTTTTGTTATTTCTGAATTAGTGCCTCATTATTTCCCCATTGGAGATGAACCAATAATATGTGCCATGCTGCTCTTTCTCATTGTGTGAGGAAACGGTTGTTGCGTGTTGCTTGGTGACTGCACAACACTGCTGATGTGTGAAGGTAAAAATGTCACCGTGGTTTGTGTGTAGCGGTCACTTCAAAGACACGCAGATAAGATGTTCAGAGCTTAGCGGCCTTTGAAGACAGGAGCTGAATCCGGTTCTTAAGGGTGGTGAAGCTTAGCCAATGACTCCAAAGCAGTCTGCTCCACCCGGTTTAAATGCACAGTCCCGGACCTTCGTGTAGGGGGCAGCCAACATTAGAGTTGGAGAAGGGCCACAATTCCCTCAACAGTGGCATGCACTTAGCTCCTTGACACTAGAGAGCATATGTGTGTTTGTGAAAACCTTCCCTTGCTTGCTAAGCGCACAACATGAACTTACTTTAGATCTGGCCCTGAGAAAGCCAATCTGTTATGCCACTTGCCAGTATACTTTAGGGCTGGCTGTGAGCCATTTTTGCACGACAGGTACAAAAAACATGCATCAAAGGCTACAACGGGTGGGTTAGTGTATGAAAAACCAAAAATACACCATTAAATGTATCTATATGTAATTGTACTTTTTTCTGCTTATCTACAACACAAAAATTAGTAAAAATAGGGCCCAATGTATGTACTGTTGATATGAATTTTCCGTATTTATTTTGCAGGTGTTTTGCCTGTATTTTAAATTATGCATTGTATTGAGTTATGTTTTAGAGTTAAAGGAAATGCCTGTAAACATCACGAATAATGTTCTGGCAGAAAATTACCAGTACATTTTCTTACAGTAATGGCTCATTTCCACTGAGCGGTATGGTACAGTACAGTACGGTACGCTATTATTTCTGTTTCGATTGTCAGAAGTTGTGAATGGTACCAAATGGTACCAAAACCATACCTTACAACTTTTTAAGGACCCCTCCGTTGGTGTACCTAGGACAGTAGTCCGGTAACTAAAGGGTGGAGCTAGACTCACTGCAGAACGTTGATTGGCTGACAGAGAATCGTCACTTGCGCGTGCTACAAGGGGAATGACGACACAAGAGTCGGCATTTTTTTAATTTACAGTTGAAACACAAAACCGTTGGAACTCAATGTGGGCGTGCAGCAATGTACCATGGTCGACCCAGTAAGTGCAGACCTTCCTGGGTATCATTGGTGAAGAAAGGGTTCAAAAGGAAAGTGACGCCTATCAAGTGATGTTGATCACTACTTTCCGGCATAAACCAAGCCTATCAAGTAAGGTTACTGTTGGCGGTGGAAACGCAAGCCGGATCAGGGCTTACCGTCCTGAATCGTTCTGTACTGTACTGTACTCTAGTCATAAAAGAGCTGCCTGTAGATTTTTTATTTTTTTTTAAACGGTCTGAGCATCCACTTTTGAAAGGGTCATTGGTAATATAATAAAAAGCAAGATGAATTAGAGTTAACTTGCATTTGCCAGTATTTTTGCATCAATTGATTAGATGACAAAACACAAAGTAAATATTACTTTGACAAATGTTTTTTACACTCTATGAATTATGCTGAACTGTTAATTTACTCTTAAAATTACTGTAAACCTTTAGTAATAAATCTCCCCAAAACATAAATATGTTAGACAACAGGCCTTTATATGTGGATTAGCTTTAAATTTGGTAGCAACTCTGCTAGAAAAAAAAAGAAAGCATAAACCAAGTCATAAGATGGTTTGCTGGCTTGGTTTGGGGGGGTTTTAGGCTCTTGTCCGACTGGGAGACCAGCTTGCTGATCAGCTAAACCAGTAAAAACCAGCAAACCAGCTTAGGATAGTTCAAGCTGTTTATTTTTCAGCAGCGAAGGTAGAAAGTAAAACTTAACAGTAAAGTCTGAGTTCCTGGTAAATGATTATTGTATTTCTTCTGTGGTGGATGTTGAAACATGACCCTCTTGACCCTTTTGTACACTTGTTAGCCCCTGGGGGCTGTTTTCCGAGTCAGTGGCAGCTCTATTGCTGAGCTAATGCGTCACGCTAATGAGCGCTAACATTGACAGCAAACCGCATTAGCCCCACCCAGCCTGCGTTCTGAGAGGTGATAGGGTTGACTGCTTCACCTTTGCTTCTCCACCTCAGTGGTTTAATTGCTCAGGTTAAAGCTCTTGTTACTTTTCTCTCCTTCTTTTCCATCTATCTGTTGTTTGCTCAGATTTACTGAAAAGTGGTTACAAAATCTTCAGAGGCCTAGAGGTAATGCAAGGTTTGTGCTGTAGAATATGCTTTTGAATCTCACTTTCTTCACAGGAGAATGAAATGTAGCCTGAGGATTTGGAGGGGATTTCAGAGATTTTGAGTTTCAGCTTGTCATGTAGCCATATATCTTGGGTAGAGTAAAGTAGAGTGGTTTATCTACATGCATGAATTACTTTAGACCTGTTATGTTGTTTTACTCTATAATAGCGCAAATCTCCAAAAATGTACCTATACATACAATCCACTGCAGTTTCCAGCTGAAATAAACACTAGCGGCAGTAAAACACCAACATCTTTTGTTCCTTTTCACACAAATTACTATTACAGGAGCAGATTACTGATTAATAAAGACTTATTTCCATGGGATTCCTTGCACAATTCAATGTTATCATTAGTTTTACAATATAAAAATGTTATAGCAGGTGTTTTTAAAAGCCAATTTATCACTTCTCACCTGTGAAATTGCTTTTGTTTTTTGTGCGTAATCATGTTTTCTCTCCTGCCCTTACAACTCTAGACTGCCTCTTGTTCAATCCATTGACAATGCAGAAAAAAGACATTAGACATTACGTTAATTAGACATTAATGTCCATTAGAGACATTAGACACATAAATGCATACCACTTCTTAAAATTAAATTCTGCATATCAGTGATACTGTGGACAATTTTATTTCAGCTCTCTGCTTTTTCTGTTGAATTATAATGCAAAAAGGCAGGGTTAAACATGATTTCCTCATAATATAATAGGAGTACTCTACTAAAACGGCTTTATAAGTTATTATAGCGGACTGCTGTAAGTATTTTATTTATAAAATGAAAGTAGTCAGCACTTCTATTAGTATTTAGGTTCAACATTGTAAAAGCGTTGTTGAAGCATGCAAGTTACAACGTTGCCTCATCCAAACATATGTAGTGGCTGCATGAAAATCTGAATTCAACGTCAACAATCACCATCTTCATTCTAATTTGAAAGGCTTTGATTATTACGCTGAAAATAATCGCATGTTTTCGTGGGTATCTAATATTTTTATTGCAAAGCAGTCTTAAATATTAATCGAGAAAATATTCATCAATGCAACACAATGACCACATGCCCTGCCAACTTACACTGCTTGACATAAATCGTTAAAAAGGAGTTAAGGTTTTTTTGCCGCTTTGAACTCATCTTGACCTTTCTCTGAATGTTGGATAAAGCGCGGATGTGAGCATGGGCGTGACATGCGAGTCACTGATAGTCATGGACACGTCAGGTCACTGACTATCTTGTCTCTTTGAATTTTAAATCTGAATTGAATTGTCCCATGAAAACCGCTCAATGAAAAAATGGAAATTGTATTGAAAGTGCGAGGTACATGTGCGATTTCCAAACTGATTCATACAACAACCAGATTCACGTTTTTCTCTTCTGGAGAAAATATAACTAATTTTTTTTCAAATGAGCCTGGGTTGAGGTAATCACATAATGAGGTCACTTTATACCGTACATGTATTTAGTGTTAATATGAATTGGTTTATAAACTCTTGTTTTGTCATATAGGCCTATTTATTTAATGACTAGAGCGAAACCTCAGAGAAGAACTAACAAAATTATTATTCTTTGCAGATGGAACTCATTGACAGACACTAACAGCTCCAGGCTAAAATGCAGCAGTACGACAATAGTCTCTGATCGTACCTCTCTGATTTCTCCCCATGGGTCGTTCTCAATTTGCCTCCGGAGATCAGGTGGCCCAGATAAACATATGCAATCTGTCACTGCCCACAACTGATAGACCAAACAGCCACCTTCATGCAGTTTTCCACCCATTTTGTTGCATCATTTACCAGAAATAAAGCATCTAAGTAGAAAACAAGTTTTATGGATGAAAAAGAGTGACTAATGGAAAATTAACCACATCCTTGAAAAAGCAGAGCAAATGAAGTAAAATCAAAAGAAAACTCATCCCTTAATTTTTGAGCAGCTCGTGTTTCTGGTTTTCTTGGCATGCATGATTTGGCCCGATCATCCATCTTTAGCGATGCTGTCATTGTGTTTTGTGTGTCCATGGTTAAAGGTTGCTGGCCGCTGTGGTTTAAAAGCACAGTGTGAGTCTCAGTTGAAGCTCTCAGCTGTGACTGTTTTTGTAGTGAGTTACTGGCTTTTAGGCGTCTTCATCACATGAGAAGCACACAGTAATCCAACCCACAGAAGTAGAGATGGTTTTCCTGGTTTCATCAATCTAGAAATTTAAGATGGAGTCATCCATTAGAACCCTTCAATCATTTTTGGGTATCAAACCAAGTACATAAACATGAGAGCTGTAACAAAACAAATGAAGATCATCAGGTTTTCTTATGTGTTTGAGACTGCATTATTTTTTTTCTTGGTTCTCAATGAATAAACATGATAAACCTAAACCAAACATTTTTTGGTTGAGAGCTCTAAAAAGATTACATCAAAGGACAAAGATGTCAAAGAGGAGACTGGACAGACATGTAAGGACGAGTCTTCTGTCACTGTGAAGACTGATGAAGACCAACAGGTCTTTGAATTGAGAAATGGCCTGTCTTCTGTAGAAGAATGTGTGGCACAGTGTTATCGGCTCAAGACAATCCCTCAGAGCTCAGAAATGGCCTTCTGCTTGATTTTGAATTTTCTCAGATCATTTTGACTGACTAGATGAGCTGTTAGACATGCACCCTTGAAATTCTTAGCTGTATAGTTTGATTAAAAACAACCAATTTACAGAGATTTAACATTCTTTTTAATAATGGGGGACACGCAGGGTGTTGGTCATGTGATCAATCTTGCCTTTATTCATTGGGGCTCCCCCTGCTAAAAGTCTTTCTTTGTTGGAGGCCCATTGAAGAGGTCTGTGTATTTTTAAAATTAATTTATTGACTTACAAACTCTCCTTCATCTTAAGTTTTACTTATAGATTCAAAATGACTTCTAAATAATGTCTCCCTGCAAAAGCATGAGACTTTTTAAATCATGCTTTCTTATTTGTCAATTAGAGCTTCTCTAAAAGGTCCTGTGAGTGCAAATGCAGACATCGGTTCAGCAGGAGGGAGCCACTGCTGTTGAATCATTGAGGGAAAGTCTCCCAGAATCCTTTGTGTCAGGTCGCCCCATGACCTACTGTTTCCACATACCCAGGCTCCTTAATGGTAAATGCGCTGCGCTATTGGTTTTCTGTATTCATGCCTTCTGCATGGAAACTAATTTCCACTTGAAGAGGAGCTCAGCTGGAGAGAGAAAAATAGTGTTAGAGAGTGGGACAGAAACGAGTGCAGAGGGTGAGAGAGAGTCTTTGCCAAATTATAGTTTTATTCTCTTTTTGCTGTTCTACACTATTTTCATTAAAGGAATAGTTCACCAGAAACATCATTATTTATACTTAAAGATATTTAAGCTTAAACTTAAAATTATATATTTTAATTGCATATAAATCCATTTGGATCACACAATTTTAACATAAACAAACTAATACATTTAATGTGATGCATATTTGTCAGTCATGCATAAATGAAACAAGTAAAAATTAGATTTCTGTAAAGAACTAATACACTGAATATGTTTTTCAAACACACAGTAACCAGGTTTATATATTTATTATCATCAATACATCAAAATGGTTTCAATCTTGCTTGTTTCACAGCTGGCCATGTTCAAATCATACTTTTTAACTGATTAAATGTAATTGTTTTCACACTGAACAGATTTATGCTGATTTTCTGAATAAATGCATTTTGAAAAATAATTATTTAGATAAAATTAAATAGATGCAAATAGTAATAAACTATGCCATTATTACTTATAATTTACTGCTGATCCAGACTTGTGCTGTTATTTTTTATTTTTCAGTGGATCACAAATCTGCTCACACTTTTCTCCATGCTACTCAAATAAAGAGCTTTACGTTACACACTACAGAAAAACCAAATCAGTTTTAAAAATATATATAAAAATGACTATTTTCTAAGCCTTCTGAAACCATGCAACAGCTTTGTGTTTAAATTTATTTTAATTTCATTTAAAGTTGCAGTCCGTAACTTTTTTTGTTTAAAAATGATCCAAAATCAGTTTTTGAGCAAGTACATAACCAGCCAGTGTTCAAAACTATCTCCTTACCTTAGCCCGATTCACAACGGTAAGCTTGTAATAACGTTTTATAATAAAATCGGTTCTGGTGGGTTTCCGTGGGAAATTTGAGCATGCAGCCGTTCGTCTTTGAGTCAGTACGTCACATCTGTTTACATAAAGAAGGAGTCCCAGCTAGTAGGCTATATGGCATGTGAGGATGCTGCAGGTGGCGGATCATTTATAGCCTTTTCTCACAGGAGCTGGAATAATTAAACGTATCATTTTGATGACAGATTGTAATCCAGAAAGGTCCAAATGACAATCATCAGTGAAAACTGAAGATTCACCCGTAGTCAAAAGCAAAAGACTTCAGACTGCGGAGTGGCTACAGAAATTAAAATCTACAGGTAATGCTAATACACAGTAAATACATAGTCTTGCAATGCTGATGTTGAACAAAGTGTAACAATAATAATAATTTGCACGGTTTGACGTGATATGAGCTAAGCGATCGTTAGATTTAATCACTATTGGCAGCGCAATTGTAATGCTTTTTTTCTCAGTTGGTCAGAACAAAAGTGGCAGACATATTACTTGTTCAGATGACATTTTCTTAAAATTCTTATTTTGGTCATACTAGAAGTCTATCTATGATTACATTTTCTTTCCCCTTTTTCAGACATCATCTTATTCATCCTCCCTGCTGTCTGTCTCACCCTCTGCTGCTCATTTTATTGCCTCACCCTTGTCCTTGACCTCTGCTTATTCCCAGATTTACTCTGCTTCGTGTCCGTTTTATAAGAACCTCATCATTCTGTTGCTCTGTGTGCAGGTGTGGCCCACTTATGCAGACACACACACACACAGTGATAATGACACCCCTGTAGCCACTTGAGGCATATAATTAGAGAGCAGACATGTGCTGACTCTTAACGATAGGTATTCTCTAGGCTACGGGGCTCACCCATGACTGCACCCTCACATTTACAGTGCATCTCAAAATAAAAGATGCACTCCCTCAGGTTCAGAAATAAAAGCATGATGCAAATTGTTTGGAATTGCACTGCCATATGAACTGTAACAAACAGAGAAGTTAAAGCGGTGTATCATTACAGATAATCAGTGTTGGGTTACTAAAAGTAGTGACACTACTAATTTAACTACAGTTTTCAGTAGCGTTACTCTAGCTGTTTTCAAAATAGTGTCGCTGTTCAAGTAACCATGTATTTTCTCCAAGTAGCAAGCTGTATTTTTGTAATATTGTATGATATTGTACTGTAAACGTGAATTTACTCATTCTTGTGTGAACAAAATGTTGACTCTCATAAAGCATTTGGGAAGTCTGATTCAATTAGTGAGTCGATTCACTTGGTTCATTTAAAATGACCAATTAAAGGTTCTACAGAGGATGTTTTGTTTTATACATTTTTGCAATATTACTTGAAACTGTCTTTACTAACTGATAAAAGACTATTTATTAGCTGCACTGAAAGGAATAATATTAATATACATCATCTGTGCACGAGGTAGGGCCTTAAAAACATCAGCCAATCGTTTACGCGATCATCGCGTAAACGATTGNCCATTACGTTCCTTGTGAGAGACGTGCGCGGCTGCGCGCTCCAGTAACTTTCCACACTCCACAGGCGCCGCATGCAATGTTTTTGTCAGGAGACAGGAGTAACAACTGCAGATTATGAGTTACCTGCGGTGAGTCCGACATAATGAATCCACTAACACGACACAGCGAATGCCGGTGGTAAACACTCGTGTTCCAATACTCGTGCACGAGTTTTGGGAGGCGTTCCCTCGAAATGAGCTGTGAAGGTGGGGGTTGTTCTTACGCATGCGCTCATTTCAAAAACTCAGTAACAGTCTTTGGTTTCTCAGTCGACGAAAAGATCCTCTGTAGCACCTTTAAAGTCTGCATAAATAAACGGATGTTGCAATAGTCTTTTCTTTCCAATTGTGACGTATATCCAAATGAAACGGTTTCTCAACAAGTAAAAATGACTTGATTTTGTCTATCGGGAATTGATCATTGTGGTTTGGCCCGCTGATACATGCGCGAGCGTTTGAAAGCAGGCATCTTATCTGTGTAAGCGCTCAGTGAAGAGCGTCAAACATGTCAATTTACAACATGTTTTTGAAGCGTTGATCTTTTTAGCCAATCACAGACATATCTGCTGAACGTGTTAACAATGAGTTGTTAACAGAGTTGTCTAAGAATCCGCTCAATATGCTAAGGGGAAATGCTGGTATCGTCACATTTTTAAAATTTTAGTACCAACTTGGTACCGAAGTCTGTACTTTTGACAACACCAATAAATACTGCGATTTTCCATAGAAAATAAGAATTGTCAATTTTGATTGGTGAAATGGTGACATTAAAAAAAGAGACTATTAAAATATTTATTCTGATAATTTTTCAAAATTATACTTTTGTTTTTGACTGTTATTTCTTTTATTGGTTGTATAGTGTAAATGTAATTGTTCAAATGATATTCAGTGCTTTCATCCTTAGAGAAGTATGTATATGTCTGATTTATTAGTAGTTTTTAGTGTAGCTAACTACATGTAGCTTGACAAACTACAGTTTCAAAGTAGCTTCCATAACACAGCAGCTAATGATGTTATATTTCAGTATTCATTAATGCTCTTCTTTTGAAATGTTTTGGGTAGGCCTATATTTATATGTATACAAAACAAGTCAGTCGAAAGGAAGCAAATCAGACATAATGTGGGAGTGCTCTCCTTTTCTGCATGTCTGGATTGTTGAGATAAATTTGACATGACAATAATGTGTTTGTGCCAGATTTTAATCTTCTGAAATCTTCACAGACTGGTCATTCCCTCTGGTGCCTTTCAAGGGTAGCAGACAGTGGAGAATTCAGCAGTGCTATTGTTTTATGAATCTCAGACATCAGTTGTGCCGAACCTGAATGCTTACTAAAATATCTTGAAGCCTATTTCTGCTCTCCAGACCAAATTCATGATACTTCAGTACATTTATCATGTGCTGTCTTTTGGCTATTGTTCCTCTGTCATTTTTCATCACTGAAAAGTGTCATTTACCCTGGAAGAAGGCCAAAGTACAGCACTTCATAGCGTGTTACAAAACTACCTCAGGGAAGATGCCGTTAGTGGTAGAACCACAACAAACCTGTTAAATAACAGCATAGTATACATGGTGTACTTTTGTGGTGACACTAATTATTTTAAAAGATTATTCCAGGTTCACTCCAAGGATACAGTGAGACACTTACAATGGAAGTGAATTGGGCCAATTCGTAAGTGTTAAAATACTCACTGTTTCAATCAAGATGTAAACAATATAGGGGTTAACATGATTTTAGTGTGAAATAATCCCTTATTAGCATTTTCTGTGTAAAGTTATATAATTATAACTTTAATCTTTTCTGTGTAAAGTTATTAAATATCAACTTCAACCTCATTTCCATGATAACGTAATGCCACAAATCCTAATATGATCATAAAAATCACAAGAACTTTATAGCTCAAATAATACAAGTAAAAAAGTTTAAACAAAAAATGAATTCACACTACCTTTTTTTTTTTGTAGATGTTTTTTGAAATATGCTTATCGAGAATATGCTGAAATGTTGTGAAAATATTATTATATTTTTATATTGNAGATGTTTTTTGAAATATGCTTATCGAGAATATGCTGAAATGTTGTGAAAATATTATTTTCTATATTAATATATTTTTATATTGTAATTTATTTCTGTAATTACAAAGCTGAGTTTTCAGCAGTCATTACTCCAGTCTTCATGATCCTTCAGAAATCATTCTAATATGCTGATTTGATGTTTAAGAAACATTTCTTATTGTCAGTGTTGAACAGAAACAGTTGTGCTGCTTATTATGTTTGTGGAAACCATGAATTTTTTTTTTTTTATAGAATTTTTTGTAACAATGTGAAAGTCTTTGCTATCAATTGAATGCATCCTCTTTGAAAACAATTCTTTAAAAATAAATAAAAATAAATCTTACTGACCCCAAACATTTGAACTGTAGTATAAGTGCTAGTATTAAATATTAAGCTTCACATATTTGCTTTTGAATCCTCCTAATATTGGCCCCATTTATTACTATTTTGTTTCCTTATAACCTTTTTTTGTGGTTATCAACATTGATAAGCTGTTGTAGATTGATCTTAAAGGGTTAGTTCACCCAAAAATGAAAATTCTATCATTAATTACTCACCGTCATGTCGTTTCACACCAGTAAGACCTTCATTCATCTTCGGAACACAAATTAAGATATTTTTGATAAAAATCCGATGGCTCAGTGAGGCCTGCGTTGCCAGCAAGATCATTAACACTTTCAGTGCCCAGAAAGCTAGACATATTAAAACAGTTCATGTGACTACAGTGGTTCAACCTTAATATTATAAAGTGACGAGAATACTTTTTGTGCACTCTTCCACTGATTTGAAACAAAAGATTTGTAAAGCTTCGAAGCTTCATGAAGCAGTGTTTTGAAATCTCCCATCACTAGATATTATTGAAAAGTTATGTTTTTTTTTGGCGCACAAAAAGTATTCTCGTCGCTTTATAATATTAAGGTTGAACCACTGTACTCACGTGAACTGTTTTAAATATGTTTTTAATACCTTTCCGGGCATCTGAAAGTGTTAATTGTCTTGCTGGCAATAGAGACCTCACTGAGCCATCGGATTTTATCAAAAATATCTTAATTTGTGTTCTGAAGATGAACGAAGGTCTTACGGGTGTGGAACGACATGAGGTTGAGTAATAAATGACAGAATTTTCATTTTTGGGTGAAGTAACTCTTTAACTTGTATTAAAACCCAGAATATTCCTTTAAATCAAATATTTCCACTATAAATTGAGTTAAAAACATTGACATATTGTGTCATAAATCAGCATTGTTCTGAGCTCAGCAGCTTTGAGCATTTTCATTATAAAACATGCTCGCAAGTGTTTGCATTCCTGTTACGGTTATCCCTCATTAAGCATGTAAATCTGTGTACACAGCTTGCATAGATACGTGCTCGCCATATTTAGTACCTCAGACCAGGGTGATTTTCTTCAGATACGGAGGCTCACAGTAGGTTTGCCGTTCCCTGCTGCCCAGGAGTAAGAGTTTAAGATTTAAAGCAAGGCAGTGTGACATGGATTTGCCGTAGCTGGAAGGATTTGGCAGACATACTTAAGAAACCATTACTCTCTGACTGCATAGTTTTCTAATCTCTTTTGGGCGCATGTCCCCACTGCAGAAAGACTTGCTGCCCTCTCCCACACAATTTAACACTATTTTCGTGGAAAAGGCCAGTTGAGTTCAGATATTTCTTTTTTTCCCCAGATATAAAGCTAAAAACAAAACAAGATTATGTACCTTTGGATAATTTGAGCTGCTGTGTGTAAATATCTCAACATTGTGATTTAACTGGCCTGTTTATAGTCCTCACTGTGGATGGTTGTAAATGCTCTGAGAAAAGACAGAGAAACTTACACCCCTGTGCTTCTGTGTTGAAACATTTCAGTCAAATATTGAAAAGCCAACCAGACACCTTTTGTGCTTTGTTTTCTTTTCTTTTCAGTGACTAAACAGGCCTAAATTTGGGGCAGGGTTTTTCAGTGTGTGAGCTTCTATGCTAACAACACAAGAGCATTGTTGAAATTGCTTTTGGTTTATGGGCCACATTTATGGAAACAAATTGAAACTTATCCTGAAATGTATATAATTACTTATAATAAAAGTTTCAAGTGTTTCAGTGCTGTAACGCATGAACTGTTTCTGTCTCTCTCACACTTGCAGATCTCGGTGGGTAAACTGCTGCCATTATCATGAACATGATGCAAACCCTGCTTCTCATCCTGAGCTTGTGTATCTGGGGTTGTCATGGCAATGCCCGCACAACACCCCGAGTGCACCTGTCATATAAAGGTGAGAAATGTAGATTTTTTTCCCAATTTTTTTAAACATGCGTGCACATCTTTTTATTTATTAATTCTTTTCTGAGTAAATAATACATTACTGGTGTGATATTAACAATGGAGAAATGTATGTTAAATACTGCTAGTTTTGTTTTAATAAAATGTGGCACAGAGGTGATCAGAATTATTATACATCTCATTATCACATTAAAAGATACAACCATTCAGTCAGAAACGTGAAACATTTAGCGTATGTCTTTAGAGATCAGGTCTTTATCCTGGATATGTGAGGGAATTTTAAGTGTCATTTTTAAACCTGTATGACTTTCTTTGTTCTGTGGAACACCAAAGAAGATGTTTTGAAGAATGTTTCAAATGTTTTTGTCCATATAGTAGAATGTCTAAAACAACATTGGACCCCATTGACTTTTTTATTGTATGGACCCATGGTTCAAAACCCTGATCTTAGATGATAACTTTTATGATCAAACTGTCTTAAACGATAAAACATTCACATTGGACACTTAAAATTTTCTAAATGCATTAAATGTGGAAACTTTTATTTTTCATTTCATTTAAAAGTCATGTTTGCATTTTCTAGAAAGTCTGTGGAATATAGTTTTCATGCTTTGTGGAGCTTCTGAGTGGCTTTTTACTTCCTCTCTTTTCTTACTGTTCCTCATGTCACACTCTCTCTCTCTCACTTTCTCACTTCCTGTCTTCCTGTGTATGTTTTGAATCTGGCACCAGCATGCCTCATCTCCCAATTAATGCCCCAGAGAGGGGACTACCCATCATCCCCTCTGCAGGGGGATGTGTCACGGCGGGGCACAAAGAGATGCAAGCAGAGCGAGGCAGATGTTTGAAGTTTAAAAGTCAAATCTCTCAAACACAAAAGCTTTAGCATTTTTTCCTCATTCAGCTCGCAAACGACGGTCAAATACCGTGCTTGAAAGTGGCATTATTGAAGAGATATTGCTTTATATAATGAAAGACACTAGGCACAGCTGCATGCAGACACAGTTATAATACTATTTTGCCCATCCGTCTGACAGAAGCGCAGCGGCACAACAGGTCAAAGTCTGACATGAATTCACTCTCAGTTCTCAGAAACTGTCACACACAAAACCTAGCAGGTGTCTCTGCAGTGGAGCCCCATTACTTTGTATAATCCATCAGAAAGTATTCACACACAAATAGAAACACATAAACTCACACACACACACACTTACAGTCTCCTCCGCAAGGTATATTTAGTACACAACCTGGTGGCGTGTGCCAACCTGTGCCATTTCAGCAAGCTGAGGCATGGTTCTTCATGACACCCTACTGTCAGGATGCTGGGCTTTCCTAACAGCGTCCCGACCAGGCGCTATGCAACAATTTTTCAGGCCACACTGAAATTGAAAATGCTGCGCAACACAACAGCAAATCGGTATACTTTTCATGGCTTTCCAAGTGGAATTTGAGGGATTTGTCATAATTGCCAGTGTTTCTGAACTTCCACAATCAGTCTCTCCATTTTTGAAGTTTAATATACAAAAAGTATGACCAAAAACTATTTGGACACTTAAAAATGTATGAATACCATTTGCATTATGTAAGAAAATATAAAATATTTTTTCTATCATTTAAAGGATTAGTTCACTTCTGAATGAAAATTTCCTGACAATTTACTCACCCCCATGTCATCCAAGATGTTCAAGTCTTTCTTTTTTCAGTCGAAAAGAAATGAAGGTTTTTGATGAAAACATTCCAGGATTATTCTCCTTATGGTGCACTTCAATGTCTCCAAACGGTTGAAGGTCAAAATTACAGTTTCAGTGCAGCTTCAAAGGGCTTTAAACGATACCAGACGAGAAATAAAGGTCTTATTTAGCAAAACAATCGGTCACGCTTTATATGACCGGTCATGTATATGCTTTATAAACACAAATGATCGCCTTGCAAGTGCTTCCACCATTCCGCTTTCCGTATTTTTCAAAAAGCTTACGCTGTATGTCCTACGACTTCCATATTCTACTTACGGATAAAACGAAACTGCCGCCGAATTCGTTCCGTAAGTTGAATAGGGAAGGCGTAGGACATACAGCGTAAGCTTTTTGAAGAATACGGAAAGCGGAAGCACTTGCGAGGCGATCATTTGTGTTTATAAAGCATACACATTTGTATTTTTTTTTTTTAGAAAATGACCAATCGTTTCGCTAGATAAGACCCTTATTCCTCGTCTGGTATCGTTTAAAGCCCTTTGAAAAACTGTAAACTGTAATTTTGACCTTCAACCGTTTGGAGGCCATTGAAGTCCACTATAAGGAGAATAATCCTGGAATGTTTTCATCAAAAACCTTAATTTCTTTTCAACTGAAGAAAGAAAGGCATGAACATCTTGGATGACATGGAGGTGAGTAAATTATCAGGAAAATTTTATTTGAAAGTGGACTAATCCTTTACATTTATTTATATTTATATATGATATACAGGTCCTTCTCAAAAAATTACCATATTGTGATAAAGTTCATTTCCATAATGTAATGATAAAAATTAAACTTTCATATATTTTAGATTCATTGCACACCAACTGAAATATTTCAGGTCTTTTATTGTTTTAATACTGATGATTTTGGCATACAGCTCATGAAAACCCAAAATTCCTATCTCAAAAAATTAGCATATCATGAAAAGGTTCTCTAAACGAGCTATTAACCTAATCATCTGAATCAAC
>RJVU01027606.1:1092806-1141847 GCA_003731715.1 Anabarilius grahami | reverse complement strand
ATAATAATAATAATGTATTTGAGATTTTAGTTTTTTATAATACAAATAATTTATCTTTTATTATAAAACTATTTTATTTCTAAGTTCTTGTTTTTTTTAAGAAAAATCAAACATTATATCAATCATTTTGTGTCAGTTCCTTTTTGAATGACATCACTTCCTCACTCAAGGGATATCACTTCCCTTCTTTCTGGTGTGAAGCTCTAGAACCTTTGTACAGTGGTAAAGGTCAAGGTCTGACCTGACATTCGCAGGCTGTCAGGTGCCTTCTTACTGAATAAAGCGAGCTGCCCTCCCTTGCCAAAAGATAGTGGATTTTGTGGATGAAGCCTGTTGGACGGGGATGAGAGAGCGTGCTGAGAATAGATCCGTGGCCCCAGTGCACAGCAAGCGGTCTGGAATCCCAGCCTGTCCCTGTGGATCGGGCCAGGGAGATTCTGTACATGACTGGAGGATCACCCACACAGCTGCCAGAACCACACATACACACACACACCAGCACACTTCGCCACCTAGTTAGAGCCCTAAGGAGAACACCTAATATGTGGCATCTCACCTGTTCTCATGTGATCTCATGTACAGTACGTGTGTTCACATTTACTGTCCGAATGACTAAATGGTATTTAGGTCAGACCTTCAGTCAGACCATTGTTTCCTTTCAAAAATGTATACAAGAGGTTAATCAGTGTCTTTATTTAATACATTATCTAAAACTCTTTCCACGTACTTCGCTGTGACCTTCCTGTCACCGGCCCCGTTCTATTTCTGTTTATCCAACGTGTAACGCTGGACAGGCGTTTGGACGAGAGCACAGTAATACCTCTGAGATCAAAGTGGTGTGTGGCATGACGCTAACATGGAGTAATTTATAGATTCGGTCTGTGTCAGTTGCGTCGTTCCACTCTGCTAAACTCACGCACTTACTCTCGTACTCTCAGAGGGCACTGATGTCAGCACGTCCTCATAACCTCAGATTTATGTTTAAAGTCAACTAGCTGCTTCTCATATCTTGGCCCAACCTTCACTCTGTTATTGTATGATGTATGTAATTATGTTTTTGGCATTTAAAGCTTTCTGAACATGGATGAAAACACTAAATATTTGGTGTAAACGCATTGCTTTAATTGGTGGTGTCTTTGGGGAAATTAGTGGCTGAATGTGATAGAGACGGGGAACAGACACTTGGTACGCTGGAGCACGGCGAGCTCAGACAGCTGAAGCCGTCTCTCATCTCTGCACCTGCTCTGTTCTCCCTTGTGTCCTCCCTCAAAGAGAAAGAAAAAGAGAGAGATGGAAACTACCAGCACCTGCTGTGTGAAGAATATGACAGATAAAGAAGCCTGAGTTGAATAAAATAAAATTATTAAAAATAGTTTTAGAACTAGTTTTTTTAGTTTTTAATGTTTTTAAAAGAAGTCTCTTCTGCTCACCAAGGCTGCATTTATTTGATCCAAAAATACAGCAAAAACAGTAATATTATGAAATATTTTTACAATTTAAAATAACTATTTCAATATATTTTCATGTATTCATATGATGGCAAAGCTGAATTTTCAGCATCATTACTCCAATCTTCAGTGTCACATGATCCTTCAGAAATCTTTCTAATATGCTGATAAACATTTATTATTATTATCAATGTTGAAAACAGTTGTGTACAATTGTCCTAGTCTCTGACCACAAGAAGGGTTAGAACTAAAAGATCTGCAGGAGAAGGGAGTGAAACCTCTAAACAAAAAATCTGAAGGTTGGATAATTTGGAAGAATTAATGAATTAATTAAAGCATCCATACTACCACTAGTACTTGTAGAGAAGATATTGTTGATGTAAACAGTTTTGACTTTTCTCTTTCTATTAGAGTTACTGGAGACAAAAACCATACGGCCATTCAGTTTCTCCTTCAACACCAGTGACTACCGAATTCTGCACATGGACCAAGACCAAGGCCGGCTCTACCTGGGCAGCCGTGAATATCTGGTCTCTCTAGACATGCAAAATGTCAATAAAGAACCCCTTATTGTAAGACACTACAGAATTATTGTATTATGGAATAATTTTCTCTTACTGTAAGAAATAAATACTAAGTTGAGTTAATTTACTGTAATTGAACCTTAACTCTTCCAATTGTATGGTAGTTTCATGGTACTTTTTTAGTATAAGTATTTTTATTAAAAAGGTTTGTGTTTTCAGATTCACTGGCCAGCAACAGCACAAAGAAAAGGGGAGTGTAAATTAACTGGCAAAGGTGGACAGGTACAGGCTGTTTTGAAATAGTATTGAATCATTTTGACAAAGAAATAAATTTTTTGCTGAAACGCCTTGTTTTTTTGTTTTTTTCTTATTTGTGTGTTCTCAGGGAGAGTGTGCTAACTTTGTGCGTCTGATTGAGCCGTGGAACAGGACTCACCTGTACACCTGCGGCACAGGAGCTTATAAACCCATCTGCACCTTCATCAACAGAGGCTGGAGATCTGAGGTACACACGCACACACAGAAATAGACGCACACCATAATATTTACAGTATAGCAGTCTTTATTTAGTGAATGAAATAATGAACAAAATGTTGACAAATATTTTTTTGTATTTCATCAATAGCACTGTTGATCATAAATATGATCAATACAATAACAAACATTTTTTTTTTTACCTTTTTAATAATTTTTCAACATGTTTGAGAATATAAGGTTTGTGTGTGGTCTTATACAGTTTTACAGACATTTTTCATATTATCATCAAATAATATGTTACTTTTGTAGACTAGAATTATTTACCAGTTCAGTCAGAGTTAAATGGGCTAAAATGAATGAATGTGTCAAGGAAATATTGGCTAAATTTAAAGGACATTTTTGAAAAATGATGAAAATGAACTCTGCTGTACAGTCACTGTCATTACTCATATGGTGTGTGTGTGTGTGTGTGTATGTGTGTGATTGTGTGTAGGAATATCTCTTCCGGCTTGTTCCTGGGTATGTGGACTCTGGAAAAGGAAAGTCTCCTTATGATCCCCGGCAGGAGAATGCAGCAGCTCTGATCAGTGAGATCTCTCTCTCTGTCTCTCTCTCCTGCTTTCCCTCTGTCTCTCAAAACAAAAGCATGTAGTCAAGCTCCAAAAAACACAACTGTGATTTAGAATTTTGCTCTAAAATACACTACTGTTCAAAAGAATTCTTTGATAAATAGAAGGTTCAAAAGAACAGAATTTTTTGAAATATAAATATTTTGTAACATTATAAATGTATTTACTGTGATTGTGATCAATGTGTCCTTGCTGAATAAAAGTATTTATTTCTAAAAAATCTTACCAAAAATCTTACCAACCCCAAACTTTCGAATAGTAATAGTAATAGAAGAGTAAAAGTTGTATAATTGTTTAACTCTTTAGCGACCTTATGGACATTTTTGTCTTTTTCATTTTTTTGTTTTTTTTATCATTTTGCCTGTGTTAATGCCAACTGCATAAATTGGCTCAGGTGTGTATTTTTATTGGAATTTTACTATTTCACCCCCATTTCCTTTAAAAAATCTAATTTGCACCAGGTACAAAAAATAGTTCCCCTCAGGGCCTTAAGGACAAAAATGTCCCCATTGAAACCCATTAAAACGGCATTTTTTTAATCCAGGGGCCGTTTAACTATGAAATGTTAAAATCTCTGTTAATAGGCTTTCCTTTTGTTGACAAGGCTTCAAAATTAAAATTTTTACTATTTTTTACCAGATGGTGCCATTTTCTCAAGTTTGGCCCATAAAGCAAATACTCGCTTTATTCCTGATTTCTGCTTATGCATATTATAGAGCCAATTGGATAAATTATGCAGCTATAATTGTGTGGGTGTGTCGGTAGGTCGGTATGGATGTCAGAGTGTGGTTTGTATGTGTGTTATAAAACAAATTGTGTTTGTGTGCTTGTAATATTTGAGAGAGAAAAACTTTACTGCAAATCACAAATCCAACCACTGTGTGTACCAGTGGAGTTTTGCTGGCATCTTATGGGGAAAATTTGGTACTGCACCCAAACAAAATCTTACTGAAAGCTAATTTTTTGAGATATCAACCTCAAATAACTTGTTTAGATTTATGGCTTTTTTTTTCAATTTTAACTTTTTTTCTTCAACAATAATCTGACAAGGGGCTTCTTTTAAACGAGACCAAACTTAAGTATGTGCTCCCAAGCTTCAAATTTTTATGACAGTTTTTTGACATGGACATTTTTGTCCACTGTGGGCCTATGTGTAACTTTTTTTAATTGACACACAAGGGTTAAATCTATAAACACAAAGGTTTTGGTACCTGATATACAAATAGAAATTTACTCCAGAAATATTCATGAAGTTATTATTTTTAAAAGTACTTATCTAGTGATCTTGATCGACTGCAGACATGGAAATTTATTGGCCAAAAAGTGTGGGAACTATTCTGTTAAGCACTTCTACTTGTATGGGAGTCCTCTAGCAGTAGAAATGGGCCAGTATATAGTATAAATTTATCCAGTCATCATCCATCTTAATCTATCTCTCTCTCCACATTACTCTCATTCTACTGTCTTCAGATGGGAACCTGTATGCTGGTGTACATGTGGACTTTATGGGTACAGATCCAGCCATCTTCAGAACCTTGGGAGACCGTCCCGCTGTCAGAACTGAGCAGTATGACTCCCGATGGCTGAACGGTACGATATGAGTAAAGGAGTGAAGGGATTAAAATGAAAAGACAGACCGGTGACAAATATTATCCCTTTATCTCTTTACAAATCTCTTTATCTCTCCATCAGAGCCAGTGTTTATAAAAATCCAGAAGATTCCAGACAGTGCGGAGAAGAATGATGATAAGCTTTACTTCTTCTTTCGGGAGAAGAGTTTAGATGCTTCGGGGGGTAGCGCTCCGAGCGTCCTCGCGAGAGTAGGCCGAGTCTGTCTGGTGAGAAAATCCAGATGCTAGACACAAGTCCACTTAAGCCACACTCTGACTTAATAATCAACTTTTAATCATGATGATTTTTGTCATGCAAATCGGTATTAAATCAGAAGGTTTGTTTAAAGTCTAATCTTTTATCCGTGTGCACTGCCTTCAGAATGATGATGGAGGTCAAAGGTCATTGGTGAATAAGTGGACGACGTTCCTCAAAGCACGACTGGTCTGTTCTGTGATTGGTGCAGACGGTGTTGAGACTTACTTTGATGAACTCAGTATGTATTTTTCTCTCCTCTGAGAACACAACATGTCCATGATCAGCTCTCTGTCTCTGATGGCTGATATTTGTTTGTTTTAAAGGGGATGTTTTCATCCAGAGGACCCATGATGAACGGAACCCCATCGTGTATGCTGTGTTCTCCACAGCTGGGTGAGATAATCTCTTATACAAACATCTAAAATACTTACACTTCCATTCAAAGGTTTGGGGTCATTAAGTTTTTAAGTGACAGTAAAACATTATTACAGTGTTAAATAAAAATAAAGTAAAATAATTAAAATTAACCAAGTAAATAAGCAAGGCATATGCAGGCTTTTATATATGAATTCTAAAGATAAAAAAACAGTTATATTCCTTCAAATCAGTGTTTATATTGAATATATTTTGTTTAATTAGTTATTATGCCAATGCTGTTTCTCTCTTTTCCTCTCCAGCTCTGTGTTTAAAGGCTCTGCTGTGTGTGTGTACTCAATGGCTGACATCAGAAATGTCTTCAATGGACCCTTCTCTCACAAACATGGTCACAACTATCAGTGGACACCCTACACTGGCAAAATCCCTTACCCTCGCCCGGGGACTGTAAGTATTGCTAATGAAAACCAGTTTTATATCTTATTGTTGATTCTTTGTTGTTATCTCATTCTATTTTGCTTTCTGCTTTTGCTTTATTGTTTAGTGTCCTGGAGGAACGTTCACCCCTGATCTCCACACCACTAAAGCCTTCTCTGACGAGGCTGTGAATTTTGTGCGTGCCCATCCGCTAATGTATCAACCTATATATCCTATACACAAGCGCCCCCTGGTGGTCAGGACTGGTGTTGATTACCGTTTCACCACCATTGCTGTGGACCTGGTGGATGCTGTGGATGGAAGATACGAGGTGCTCTTCCTGGGCACAGGTTAGACATTTTTGACCATGTCAGATTCTTTCTATATATAGCATGTGAACCGCCTAATTGCAACATGAACCGAGGCAGTTGTGGCTTAATGGTTAGAGAGTTAGATTGGTAACCCGAAGGTTGCGGGTTCGATTCTCAATACAGGCAGGAAATGACTGAGGTGCCCTTGGGCAAGGTACCCCTAACCCCCAGTCGCTTTTCAGGTGCCACAGCAAAATGACTGCCCATTGCTCTGGGTGTGTGTGCACAGTTTGCAGTGTCTGTGTGTTCATTACTCACTGCTCTTAATGCATGTGCACTAACTTGGATGGGACAAATTACGAGTATGGATTACCATACTTAGCCTTCACATGTCACTTTAACTTTCACTTAATTTGCACAATTATAAAAAGATGGCCAGTCTCATTGTTTTACTTATGGTTCTCCTTGAACTTTAGATCGTGGAACAGTCCAAAAGGTGATTGTCTTACCAAAAGACATCAGCACAACAGAAGAGCTCATTTTGGAAGAGGTTGAGGTTTTTAAGGTACAAAAATACAGATTTTTCATTACTTTTTGCTGTTACATAATCTTTTTGGTGGAAATGACTCCAAAAATACCAATAATGCATGATTTTATGCATGATAATGCAAATTTTTCCTTCTAACTTTTTTTAGACTCCAGCAGCTGTCAAAACTCTGAAGATTTCTTCTAAAAGGGTAAAAATTACCTAGTTTTAATTATCCTACATGCATAAAACCATTGTTGTTTTAGTTTTATTAATATACACTTATAGTTTTTGTTAATATTTTGAATTAGACTTGATTTTATATTTTTCTGTTTTCATTTTCATTAGTAAAAGTTTTTGTAAATTAGTTGTTTTTTAATGTCTGTATAGTTTTAATTTATTTAGTTTTAGTTATTTTAGTACTTCAACTTAAACTAAATGAAATGAGAAGTGTTGCAACTAGCTGAAATAAGTTGTTTTTTAATATATATATATATTTGATGTTCGAAATGTGACACCTACAAATCAGTACCTGATCTGTAAAAAATCTGTTTTAAATGTTTCCTCTTTCTCTCTTGCGGTTTACAGCAACAGTTGTACGTGTCCTCAGAAAGGGGTCTTACCCAGGTGTCCCTGCACAGGTGTGCCGTTTATGGCAAGGCTTGTTCAGACTGCTGCCTGGCCAGAGACCCTTACTGTGCCTGGGATGGAGAACACTGTTCTGCTTTCACCCCGGCTACCAAGAGGTCAGAGCACATTCATTTACCCTGATAGGTGGTCCATGATCCTAACTGTGTGCAAATGGATATCTAGACTTCATTAAGAGCCCATTTTTATACTGATCACACAGTCAATTAATGTATGGCAACCTTTGGATATTGGTCTTCAACTGAACTACTGAACCAATACAAAATAAACACTTTATTTCACAGTGAAAATAGTCTATAAGCTTTTAACCATAACCATCTGTGAATGAATCCTTAGGAGAAGCAGAAGGCAAGATATCAAACACGGAGATCCCTTAAGGCAGTGCAGAGGATTCAACGCTAAAGGTTTGTAAACAGCCTTTTATATGATACTGAATAACAATGCTAGAGATCTTCAGAAACTTGAATGTGGCCCTTCTCTGATGCTCTCAGTAGAGAAGCGTCTGAGGGAGACGGTGCAGTTTGGGGTTGAGGGGAGCAGCACTTTCCTGGAGTGCCAGCCGCGGTCCCCACAGGCCACCGTCAAATGGCTCTACCAGAAGGATGGCAAGCGAAAAGCAGTAAGACTTTCATGTTACCATTATCACTTTTTAAAGAGAGAGTTCACCTGAAAATGCTAATTCTGCCATTATTTACTCACACCATACAAAAATTCTGTATAATTTGTGGAAAAAAGCTGTAGTTTCCAGAACTGTACCATAAAAATGTGGCAGCAACATTTTAGGTTTTATGGATATAACTTGAATTAACAGTAGCCCTACCAAAAAACAAAAAACATTTTATTAACTGATGTAATGTTAATATACCAACCTAATGAAGTACTAAAATCTGTTTTGTACCTTTATAGTAGACTGACAATCACTGATTTCAATGAAAAACCATCAAATGTGAAATGTCACACATGGATGACTTATTATTTTTCACTTCCAAAAACTTACATTGAATTGCATGAAATGTCCCATTAGATTTATTAGATTTTCACTGTGTAGAGTAAAGGAACTTACCATTAAACATTTTTTACTGTTAAAATTACTATAATGTTTTACAGTGCACTCATGTCATTCCAAACCTGTATGACTTTATTTCTTTTGTAAAACACAAAAGATGTTTTGAGACAAATTTCTCAGGGTTCAAATTTTTTTTTTTTTTTGTCAGTACAATGAAAGTCAATGGGCTCCAATGTTGTTTTGGACCCCACTGACTTTCATTGTTTCAACTGTTTTTGTCCATACATTCTTTAAAATATCTCCTTTGTGTTTCACCTCATTAATTTAGAGGACATAAAAGACTCCTTTTCTCTTTCAGCTCAGTCGAGACAAAGAGGTCTTGAAGACCGGGCATGGCATCCTGCTGAAATCTCTCGCCCAATCGGATGCCGGCCTTTATCACTGCCTGGCAACCGAGAACAACTTCAAACACACCGTGGCGCGCATCTCCCTACGGATCCTGGACCGGGAGATTGTGGAGGCGTTGACCGAGTCGGACGTCTCTGTAGAACCAGAGCGCCGCCGCCACCATTCCCATTCCCATCACCACCTTCTACCCCCACCCCCTCCCCCTCAGTCCAACCCACCTCCTCTCCAGCTCCACCCGCAGCCTGAAGTGCGTCTCATCAACCAGTACTGCCAGTCCTACAGGCAGCAGATACAAAGCCCACCACACAAAGCCAAACGCAACAACCGCAGGCACACAGGAGAACAGGAAGTGGAGGAGCTACAAGAGCAGTGAATGGAACAGCATCTGAGATCCTTTTGACCATGTCCCATCCATGTGCCCCCTCATTATGTACTTCCTCCAGGCAAACTCCTATTCAGTCCCTTTAATAAAGTGATTTATTAGTTATTCATTTGATTCATTAGATGTATCAGACTGTGTCTGAACTAAATTGATTTCCATTTTGAGGTACAGTTTGATGCACTTAGCTCCCCTAACTAATATAAATCTGGCTGTGATGTGCTCACTTCCATAGTTAGTGTTAGACTACACTGTTTTCTAAATAAATTCCTTAAAACGTTCAGCCACACCAGCAAAACTACTGCCATATTATGAAAAATATAAGCTATTCCCTTTTAAGATTCAGTACACAGATGACTGCAGTGTAAATACTATTAGAAACATTCAAAAATATGTTTTTGCTTTGCATTATAGAGGCATCAAAAGGTGTTTGGGGTTGGATTGAAAGAAAACACAGATTCAGTTGGGCATCTCTAAACACCCAGAATATTAAATACAGCTTTGGAAAAAAAAAATCTTGTACATTTGAAGATGCTTGGAAATGTATCTGCAAGACCATAATTATAGCACAATATATCTTGCCATCATTTTGACCACTGAAGTTTTTACTTTTCTTGGCATTTGTAGTTTTTTTTATTATAGCGTTTTCTATTGGAAAGTCCTTTGAAGAATAGATCCATTTGAATGGAGGACTAGGAGTGACAATTAAAAATAAAATGATTATATATAATACTATAATATTTAAAACATAAAATTGGAAAGTGATTCCATTTTTATGTTTGAATTAGTAAATTGATAACTTATTTCTGTCATTTTATCTTTGTGTCATTTCTAGCATTTCATTTCTGTATCATTTGCATGGTTAAACCATGTTTGTTTCAGATAAAACTTCAGATTGATTGTGAATTAAAAATAATTGAACATAACAATATTGGTCATTAGATTAAAAAAATACATTTAAAATGTTTTTACATTTCAAATATGTGAATTATCAAAATATGTATCTAATACTAAAAATATTATATATTTAGACTTCTTTTTGTAGTGGAACAAGCTTCTCTAATTTCAGGATTTGTAACATGATTGGATCATTGCCCTGGAAAGTTTAGTGTTTTATAGGACAAAACAGTGGACCAAAATGAAAGATGCAAAGATAAAAATGTTTATAGGTATTATGCATCAAAATCTCTCCCTTGTAATGAATGAAATCAGATATAGCTGTAGTGTGAAAAGCCTCAATACGTACTTCACGTTGCAGTTTTGAATGTGAAAGCAACCAAAATACGAGTCAGTTATCCTCTTGTTTTGTCTTGTATTGTTCGTCGCCCAGCAAACGGAGCTTCCCTGATTTGAACTGCTGTATATAGATACAGTTTTTCAGTCTGCTCTCTTCTATCTTTGACTCTGATGGTAGTCGGACCACTAAAAACATTCTCATTCTCAATCCATAATCAAAACATGTTGTATTCCACGGTCTGTCAATGGTGATATGTGGTCATGTTTTTTGCTCGTGTATAAACACAGTATCTGTGCTTTGTGTTGTGTGACAATGACACATGTACATAGAAAATGTATGTATTCGACTAGTCACTGGTCAGGATTAAAACTAACCTCCTCTCTTTCCTCATCTCTCCCCTGACGCTCTGTCTTTCTCTTTCTCTCACCCACACCATACAACATATTTATTGTGAGAGTGTACATATTCATGTGAGTTGTGCTCTTTGGTGGTGGAACAGGGCTGGTTTTGATGGAAATTGTCATTTTATGTTTTGCTTATAAACAGGACCAGGACACATAGAGAGATGCTGAGGAGAAAGAGGTAGATGTTTTTGAAGTAACTAATAGTATTTTAACATTGAACACATTTAAATTACCCTTGGGGTTCTCAAGAAAAAAGAATGGGTAAAATCAAAATGAAACTAATTTTTGAGGGGCACAAAAACACAATTCATATTTGCAGAGTTTTAAGCCAGAAATGTCTACCTCTTCAAGCACTTTCTATGGAATATCACTTAGCACCAAACTAAAGGACAAAGGCAAAGAAAATGTGTTGTATAATTTTCTTCTGGAAACATCTACTTTGTCTGGTCCACTAATGTTATTATTTTGAAAGGATAAGAGACCGTTTCTCTTCATTGGATGTTGGAGGCATATTTATAATGACTGTATAAAAAGCGCTCAATGAAGCGCTCTGTGGTTTCAATTCCAGACATGTTATCTTGTCTTGAAGGATGAAGAACAAACTCTAAGTCCAAACCACATTTCTTTCCTCTCCACAGAGATGTTATTGTGCAGAATGACATTTGAGTCTGTCTCTGAGGAACTTTAATGCCACATAGACATCCTTTGTCCTGTTGTGTCTTTCCTTTGGTGTTGGCTGTTGAACTAAACAGAAACTTCCTAAATATGGTTGCTTCTTGAATATTTCCTCTTTGTATTTACAGATGTTTGTGGAGGTTTGTGTTAATGTGATTGTTTGTGATAAATATTATTTTATTATCATGGTATTCTGGGGTTTGGGAGTCCTAATAGGTGTTTTTTAAAGCAATAACAATAAACTGCTGTTTTCGTTTTTATCCAGTTTTTTCTGTCTGAACACCTATGTTTTTATTTTATATTAATATAATACATTGAATTATATTACATGTATATTAAATGTAATATTATTTTAATTATATTTCAAAAATGTTTTTAAAACATTACAAAGATTACTTGAATACTGTTGCTTACTTGTACTTCCACATTAGTCCTGTAGGGGGAGGTCCTATGCATCCCACAAATTTACAGAACACAAAACTTGATATATCTTACCTTGGCAAGAATAACATTACTGGGTTTGTGGTTAAGCGAGAGAGATTTGGAAAAAGACTGTTGTTGAGTTAAAAGTATGCACAAACAGAAGGAAATATCCAACATAAAGCTGTGGTTAAGCTTGGCGGTCTTACTGTTTGGATGAAATCTAACACCACTCCTGGTTTGGCTCAACTGAAGTTCCTTCTTCCTGAATGAACTCGAAGTGAACTACTGCTGCATAAAGACAGACCAGTCTTTGAAACAAGACTTGAAATCTAGTCATTTAGGTTTATAGTATTGCTTTATTGGATTTACAGACGTTCAGATCATTCAGTGCGACTTTAATCTGGAATAAAAGATTTCCACTGAGCATTAACAGATTTACCAGCTCTTTGTGGTGATTTAGATGGAAGAAGTGTGTGAATCAAGAGCAGAGAGAAGCATTAATCGTCCCATTCATCCTCTTCCTCTTCATCACCCCCATCATCTGCTTCATCATCTGAAGAAAGCAAAGAAATATAAAATACATCAAAACTTAATATAAGAACAAGTGAATCACTAGCACATGAAAATAGTGTTAGGGTAACACATAAAGTAACGCGAGTTATGTAATCAGATTACTTTTTTCAAGTAGCTAGTAAAGTTACACACTACTTATATTTACAACTAAATATCTGAGATACTTATTCAAATAAGTAATGCAAGTTACTTCATTTTCCCATTTATTAACTCACACCTCTCCTGTACCCTTGTTGAGAGAAAACAGGAGTGAGATGCAGAAGTGTTGTTCGCTGTGTAAACATGATGGTTGTAGTTGTAGACTAAATGTGAGCATGCATTTACTCTCAAAAAACACTGAATAATTAAAATGAATTAATTTTCATTTAATTTATAATAAAAGTAGAGCTTTTATTATGCCACAGTCGCCATATCCGCTTCTTCCGGTCAAGCCTATGAGGTAACGCGGCGCTGTTTATCATATCAGAGACATTTGACTGTGTTGAAAATGATGTTATAACGCTATTCTGTGCGTTTGCTCGGATGCTGCTGTGAGACACTTGTTGCACACTGCAGTAAGCTAGACCGATTTTAAAATATCATTAATAGATGCAGGGTGGCTTGGGTTGATAAATGGCATGCAATTAATTTTAAAACGTATTGTATGATGGAGAAAATGCTGTATTAGCTAATTGGCAAAGTTTTTCTCTGAGGCATGGTAAAAGCATGGTACTCTCTAAAAATCAGTTATGTTTGAGCTATATTACAGTAATTCATTTTCTGTCTATAAATGTAAACAAACAGTTGTTCCCTTGACTAATAAAACATGTATTATATTAAAGTGTCTTTAGTGTTTCCATGGTTTCTACAAAATAAAACCGGAAACCGAGGGTAACGCAGATATGACGCCATTGACAGGCGACTCCCAGACACGTCCCGTAACCTTGGTTTAAATCGCAATTTTCTCATGATTTACAAATAGTTGTAAACATTTGGGATATTGTAAGTACTCAACTGAAAAAAATATATAACACTGGCCTAGTGGTTTTTAGATATTTTACTGCAAAAATGTCACATATTGTGCCTTTAATCTCACATTATTAGCCAGTGTCTTTGCTGCTGACCTTCGATGGTCCAATTCAACCATACTAAGAAAAAATTACTTTAGATAAATACACATTTGTTTCATTTTATTTATTTTTTTTGCTGAAGTACGAGTGTAGAACTTTCTTCTCCTGCGTCCTTTTCAGCTGAAAGGTTTGTTTGAGCTGCCTCCTCTACTGTACAGCAGTGAATTTGCATTTCCTTCAGCCTGAGGCTTATTCATTAATTGCTAACCACAAATCATTCAATAGGTTATCTTTTATAGGTTGAATTTGTAAAAGTGTGAAAAGACCCTTTATTAAATGCGTTACCTGAGGAATGGATAACTTTACTCCTTTTCTGCATCACCATCATCAAAGCTCCCACAATTCCCTCTGAGGACTCATCTTGAGCTGAAGGATTAAGGTCCGGGGATTCAGACACCTGAGATAAACACCATATATCCATTTAAAAAGTGGTTATTTACAACAAAGCAAAGTATAATGATTGTATAATGAACAAAATGCATTGCGTTTGTGTAAAAATGTCTCACGTACATTCTTTAGCACACGTCCACGACGAATTTCCTCCAGTAAGGTTCCTCGTCCTCCTCCTCCTCCTCCTCCTCCTCCTCCACCAGAGGGAGGAGGAGGTGGAGCGGAGCTGGCAGGGCTAATNGGGGGGGGGGGGGGGGGGGGGGGGGGGGTGGAGGTGGAGGAGGTGCACCTCCACCCATAGGAGGAGGTGGCTTGTGACTGTGGCTGGGTGGTGGTGGCGGGAGAGAGGATGGCGCTGGAGGTGGAGGTGGAGGCCCAGAGCGGCCTCCAGGTGGCGGTGGACCGCGATGCGGAGGTCCAGGACTGCGTGTAGGTGGTGGAGGGCGTCCGGGTGGGCCTGGGACCTGGGGTAGCCCACCACGGGGCGGAGGAGGTGCAGGGGCAGAACGAGGACCTCCTGGGACCAAAATGTTTGCAGAAGTCCAGCATTCATCACCAGAGAGAAGTCGTTTCATTGGAAGATTAAGTTTTAACATTTTGATAAAGAAATTACAAACTAAATAAAAATAATAAAATAAACATGCACTGATGAATCGCTCATAATAAGATCAATAGGATCCATTTATAAATTAAAACTTTTTCATGCTGATGACTTCTTATCAAGGTGAAATTTCCAAATCGAACCTCCAAATATTCCACACAGAGTTAAATGGTAAACAAAATTTAATTTTCATTTTTACATGAGCTTACCCTGTTTCCTCATTTCCTCTTTTACTGCATCCAGCCCTCCAGACTCCTCAATGAAGTCATAGATTAACTTAGATGTTTCTTTATCTGCCAGCTGGGCATCACTGATACCAGCACTGTTAAACAGTTTCTTTAGGTCAGGGTCGAGATTGTTGGTCTAGAGGGGCAAAAGTCGGTGTTCATATAAATGCTACTTTTTTTACTTCAGAAATGTTATTTGCTATATAAGAATCAATTTATGTGACTAAATTTGCTTTATGCATAAAGGAAAAAGGACAATTCTTACATCAAAACCAGAGTTTGGATCCCACCCAATATGAGTGACGTGCCTAAAAAGGATGGAGAGGCACAGACAGTATCACTTCAAACAGATAGAAAAACCCAAGGTGAATGTCCAACTTATGGTAAAACCTTCTTACTTGAATCCACTAGGAGCTCCAATATCTGCCTTAGTGAGCCTTGGGCCTTTCTTCTTTCCCTTTTTGTCTTTTTTGCCTGTGGAGATTGAAGCTGGTGCAGGGGTTGGCACTGGGGTGGAGCGGTACCTCGATGCAACAATATCTGGGTTCTGGATGTCTACTGTGGGCATTACACTTGGCTGTGAAACTGGACCTGATCAACAGACAGTTGGTTAAACACGTGTATTTATCAATACAGTCAGACCATGTGAACACTGCAGGATGAATTAAAGAGTTAGTCAGAACACCAGTTTCCGGGTTCTAAGTTCTGACGTAGAACCCGGAAGTGCTGCAATGTGTACAACGTCAACTGCGTAGGAGACTGACATGAAAGAGAAGAAATGGTTGAATAACGCCTTTATTTTTGTTTGTTTTTGCGCACAAAAAGTATTTTCACCGCTTCATAACATTAAGGATGAACCACTGTAGTCACATGGACTATTTTAACGATGTCTTTACTACCTTTCTGGGCCTTGAAAGTGGTAATTGTGTTGCAGTCTGTCGGAGGCCAGATAGTTCTCAGATTAATAAAAAAAATCTTGTGTTCCGAAGATGAACAAAGGTCTTACAGTTTTGTAGCGACATGAGGGTGAGTAAATAATGACAGAATTTTCACTTTTGGGTAAACTAACCCTTTAAAGAGTTCATCCAAAAATGGAAATTCTGTCATTGTTTATTGACCCTCTTGTTTTTCCAAATCTGATTGACTTTCCTTCTTCTGCTGACATACGCTGGACGTTGGACCCCACCAAATTTCATTATAAAAAGAAAAAAACACTGGGACATTTTTTAAAAAACCTTCTTTGTGTTCCACTGAAGAAAGGCGTGGGATGCCGTGATGTTGAGTAAATGACATAATAATGACAGAATTTAAATTTTTGCGTGACTCACCATTTGTTGGAGGGGTTTGTTGTGGTGCCCGTTTTTCTGTTAATCAAAACAATAGTCTGAAAATGCTAATATATAAATTAATATCAAGTGTATGTTCAAATTGAAGACACATACCTTCAGATGGAGCATGCGGTCTTTTTTCTAAATATGCATGCAGGAAAAGGCACAGGACATACTGATAAAATACTCTGTTTTATGTGTAATCATCTTAGTAAAATTCATATAAAATATGAATAAGAATGACAGTAACTGACCCTGGCGGTTGGATCTCTGATTAATCTTCTCCTCTGTGACGTTTCTGAACACTTCAGCTTCTGTTTCACAGGCAAAGTTCAAACCTACTTGACAGTCCTGAGACACAATTAAAGTGCATTTAAATACAGTATATGAGATCTCTCAGATTGTGAGATTTAGATTTTTCAGTGGAAAAAAAATCTGAAAGTTTTCAAATCAATTAAAACTTAATGTACACATTTCTGATTATGTCTGCTTATGTTTGGCTTAGTTCAAGACAGTGTCTAAAAATGTTGAGTTTGGCTTGAATCTGAGAATTTTAAAGGAGTCTGTACCCACATCAGCTGCAAAACTGTGGAAGAACCTCATTGGACAGGAATATGTCATCTGATTATACAGCTCCTGCTCCCAAATCATTTTACCCTCCTGGCAAAAATAAATAAATGAAATGAAAACACATAAATACGTATCAAAGTCTAAATGCTGCTACTATAATGTGTCTTCGTGAATCGAGTTGAGTTGAGCTGCTATGACTCAGAACTCAAAGCAGAAGTGTATCTTTATTTAATTTCAGACTGTTTGGTCACAGGTCATCTTTGGTCATTTGGCTATTATATAATCTCAGAAATGCATAGAGAGCTATCTGCATAGATATAGATATGCTTAAACATTATGCATATAAATTCTGATGAAGTAAAGAGCGGTTTGTTAAGGGTTTTTTAGATTAAAATCGGAATTTCTAACCTTTATGTCATAGAGCCGGATGAAATATGAACGTTTAAGATTGTCCTTAACGAAACACACGACTCCTGTATGTTGCAGACTCCATTGGGCTGGACTGTGAGGTAGTGCCATGTATAACTGAACAACTGCTGTGGCCATGGTCTGCGAACACACACACACACACACACACAGAAACACAATTGAGTAAACTGACATAAATGTACATTAATAAAAGATTAATCAGTGAAGTATTACAATGAAAGCTCTAGCAAATACATCAGCATCTTCTACAACAACAGGAAGTGGCCTCATACAGCATTTCCTGTCGTTCTCCAGTTCAACTTTGCAGTCGCATACATCAATCGTCAATTCAAACAGGTTAACAATATTGTGAAAAGTACATACGGAAGAAAATTTATTTTATGATATTAGTGGTTTTCCTGGGTGGAAATAATTGCAAAATCAAAAAAAAAAAAAACATGAAATAGTTTAGCGGTTACAACACATTCTGTCACAGGTTGTCATAGATATGTTTTATTTGCAATCTCTTCATTTTTTTATTTTTTTATTTTGCACACAGGCAACAAAAGAACTTGAAAGGTTGAGTGTCACTTTGACCTTTAACTGACATCAACAGTAACAGCTCTAATCTCATCTGTGAATTCTGCACCATGTTTCTCCTTTCAGGACTTTCTCTTTTATACCTGATCGATTTCTATCCCCAAAATCCTTTGTGGGACAGAATGCCCATCTATGATTGGCCTTCTAATCAAAGTTACTTCACTCACCACACATCTCCTTCCTAGCAGCTCCAGCAGGCGTTCATTCTCCTGGCTGCTGAGGAGAGAACTGGGCATGTTCTCCAGCCCTTTGGTTTTTCCTTTACTCATCTCTCCTTGATGAAATAGGCACTCAGATCCTGGGACTCCACGCTTGGGGCCCCTACTCGGCCCACAGTACCTGTTTGAATCCTTTTTGAGACAGGCAAATGATTCGAAGGAACTGTTGCTTCCGTGTTCTAATCTGATGTAAATGCAGCACAGCAAAAGAGAACAGGAAGAACAAAACCACTGCGTATCTGCTCTCAGAATGCCGTGGACAGGCACGTGTTCCTTCATACATATAAAGAAGGAGGAGCACCAACATACAAATACAGTACCAGTCAAAAGTTTGGAAACATAATAATGTTTTTGAAAGAGGTCTTCTATGCTCACCAAGGGAAGTGGACAAAGTACACAACTCTATTATTAAGTACATCTACTACTGGTTAAATATTACTTTATTACAAGTGAAAGTTGTAAAGGCAGATTTTTACTTAAGTAAAAGTACAGAAGTATTGCTTTTAAAAGTACTTAAGTATCAAAAGTAAATTTCCTTTTTTATGTCAAGGCATTGTTTCATTATAAAATGTTTAATTGATTTGATTTGAATTATTTAGTTTGAATGATTCAATGACTCACTCATAAATACTTCACTTGTATCATTACTGTATGAAAGAGCAGCATTTTTTTAACGAATCTCTTAAATGATTCAATGACAAATACATTTTTTATAAAGTGACTTGAAACAATGTAATCGGTACAATCATTGTTTCAAGAGTTAAGTTAACTCTTAAAAGGTGTTTGATCATAGACATCAGTGTTTATATGCAAACTGTACTTCTGTGATCATTTGAACATTTGTACCGCAGAAAGAAACAGGAATAATGGTATGGCTACTGACTGTGTGGTTGAAAAGACTGTTTTTAAACTGTTTCATACCTATACATGATAACTGCTCTCTCTCTCTGTAAGCGGCAGCAACAACGCAGATTTGAATGTTACGGTATGATTTTTGTAGAGGTGGTTTTTGTATAAAGGTTTAATAGCGAGTCGTTAGGAAAGAGATCGTGATGTTGTTTGAATAGTGATCACGATCCTTTTATGATTAATCGTGCAGCTCTACACAGGCTAACTATAGGCTACAAGGTAACAAAAAAAAAATTAAAGTTACAAGATATTAACTTATTTAACTCTCTTCTTCCATTTTTCCATCAACTTATCATCAGTGTTCAAAAATGCTGGTAAATCATTTAACTTCACGACACTTGACCCAAGAGTGATTCTTGATATGTTGTCATCTGCAAAAAAACGTTTTAGAAAAAAAAAAATAATAATAATCTGGACATTGATAGAAATGTAGTGGAGTGAAAAGTACGATATTTCTCTTTTTTTAAATGTAGTGAATTTAAAGTCACAATTTCCAGAAAAATAATAGGCCTACTCAAGTGCAGATACTCAAAAAGTGTACTGAAGTACAGTACCCAAGTAGGCCTAAATGCACTTCCTTACTGTCCACCACTGACCAAGGCTGTATTTATTTAATCAAAAATACAGTAAAAACAGTAATACTGTTAAATATAATAAGAAATTAAAATAACTGTTTTCTTTTTTAATAATTTTTATAAGCCTAATTTATCCCTGTGATGGCAAAGCTGAATTTTCAGCATCATTATTCACGTCTTGTCACATGATCATTCAAAACTCTCCTTCAAAATTCTAATATGCAGCTCTATAAACATTTCTTATTGAAAACATTGTGCTGCTTATAAAAATCAAAATCACAATAACCACTCAATAAGTAGTCAGAATGCATTACCTAAATTGAGTTCTAATCTACTGTTACTAACTACAATTTTTGTTGTGTTCTTTGTAATTAGTAACATACTACAGTAAACCTGCCCAGCACTTATATAATTCAAAACAACCTGTTAGTAATTAAACAATACACTAAATTAACAAATGTTACTTTATGTACATTAGTGTATTTTTATTACTAAATACTAATACATTATATTACATTTACTGTATTTATGAATGGCTAACCACAAAATAATTTTATGATATATATAATATATACATATATAGTATTATATTCAACATTACAATAATTTAAGATTATTTAAAACATTTTAACATATTAAAGATAAAGAGAAAATAGTAAAATTAAGGAATGACCAATAAGAAGTGAATACTGATAAGAATGATTTCTTATGTAATAAGGGATCCAATATATAGACTTTATAAATGACAATGTACTCAAACAATAAAATACACAAAAATAAATACATACATTGCAATTTTTAATACTGACCACACAATTTTTATTGAAAATGGCATGGCAAAGTCAAAGGCCAGTTCAGTAAACCAACAAACAAATGTAAAAGCAGCAGAAAAAGGCACTTATTCAACTGCCAACTCTCTTTGGTGTGTTTGTGTTTCACATTGGAACTGTCAATCTTAACCTCATACAATTTTTGCACCCGTTTTCTAATTAACTAACAAACACAGTCATTGAAATGAAGTATTCATTTCTCCTAAAACATAATAAATAGGCATTGCAGAACAGTTTGGAACTTGGAGAGGAGGGGGGTTGCCATCCTTTAATGGTCTTAGCAATGTTCTGGAGTGCACACTGCGAGTAGTCTGCCATGAAATCACTTTCAAGCTTCACATTGTCTCACAGTCTACAGGGGAGCAGGATAAAAATAAGTAATTAATGACATAGTCATTGTTCTTTTTGTTGTTTGGTTTTTGGCAATTATTGGTGTTGAGTAAAAACTTTTAAAAATAGTAGTTCTAAAACTTTAATCTCCAGAATACCGGATTTTAAATCCCAGATTTTCCGTGTGTTTCTTTTTTTTTTTTCAGTGTGGACTTTTGGGTTCCACTACAGAACTTTTAAAAAATTTGATAAATTATAAATCTTTTCTCCAATTTGTGTAATTAGGGTTTATTGATCTGTTTTTTCCCCAGTCCTATACAATTACTTTTCTAGGGACATTTTACTTTTACATCAATTGCTCTGAAGGAAGACTGAATGAAAGATAATTACAGGGGCTGGACAATGTATGATACCATATACTGTTGATAGATTGAGACTGATCGATGGGAACATGGCATGAATCAATGAATTCACAGGTTAGGTTTTGTTTGCATTAGATGCATCACAGTGATGTAAGCAATGTAAGCACCTTAATTGTAGTTATCCATCTGTTCCTCAACCGAAACGACAGAAGGCATTCCACCCCACTGCACCACGAAATACTGCAACTGTACGTACCTTACACTTGTTTGACAAAATAAAAGATATCCAGCAGGAAAGAAAAAAAAAACTGAAATAGTATAAAGCTGATTGTCTTTTTTTAATTGTAGTACAGTTTTATCACACAATATTTCATGACTAATATTTATTCCAAACTGAAATATATATGTTTTTCTGATCAATTTCATAACTTGAATTTCAGCAATTTGATTCTCGGATTTAAAAAACAAAACAAAAAAAAAACAAAACAAAAAAAAAACGCTGACATATTCTGTTCAGGTCTGCAGCCATTCTGAGATGATGTTGAATTTTCTTTTTATAAGCAACATTTTTGGATGAACAAACTGAAAAAGGGAAACATGTTTCAATTTCCCTGGTATTGCACTCTGGGTCTATGGCTTGGATTTGATGGGGACAACAGAACAGATGATAGGTGATGAACATGATTGTCTCCTAGTCTCCATCAGACAATAAAAAACAAACCTCTCCAGTCATTTATTTTGGCTTCTGCTGTATCTTTTTGCATTATTTTAAAGCTATATAGCGGGCTTCCATCTCCAACACAAACATCATTTATCGTTATGAAGCGTGTTTCTAGAAACAGCCTCAAAATTGCATGACATTTCTGTTTCCCCCAGAACTCCGCCACTATGAAACATCATAGGATTTATCCATTTTAATTTCAAAGATGACAGGACATCAGTCCTTTCCTTACTCAGTGGGATAACAGATCTGAGGTGAGTTGGGTCCAGCCTAAGTGATGTTTTGGTTTCTCTCATGTTCAGAAGAGAGAAGGGGTGGTGGTGTTCCTCTAAGAAGGCTTTTTGGACCCTTACAGTTTTGTGGTTGAAGATCAGTGACCTCCTCCACTTCGACTCTCTCCGTAGACCCAATCCAGTGCGATGAACGTCAAGCTCATGCTCATAAAGATGAAGCCTAGAGCAGTGAAGCAGGCAGCCTGAAACACAAGAGCAGGAGGAGATACTTTTGATGACTAAGAACATCTGACTTTTAGTCAACCGTAATGTGTACATTAAATCAAATTCTCTTGTGATTTATTTGTACACCACATTGATTCAAAATAGAGAAACTTGCCTGAATTTTTGGTCTTGAGTTCATTGGCTCGGTGGAAACAATTCGGATGTAAAATAGACCTGGGAGGATGAAGATCAAGCTTGGAGCAGAGGTTGCACCTATGAAATGAACAAAAAATAAATGAAACTTCTACAAGAAATGTAAGCTACAATAATGTTCTTTTGCTGCATTGCACTGGTATTTTTCTTAAGGTGCACATCTACAATTTTTTTATATACTCACCAATGATGCCGAAAATGTCACGAATGTTGGGCACAAAAATGACGAGCAGATTGACAACAAAAAGGAGACACAATGCAATAGAGATGTGACGCACCCAATGGAAGGGCTTATCAGGGAACAGAAGTTGAAGGAGGGCTCTGCGAATCTAAAAATGAAAACAACAAAAGAAATTAAAGTAATTATCTGCCCTGCATAAAAAAAATCTCAACAAAGGGATACTCCACCCAAAAATTAACATTTTCTCAATTACTCACCCTTATGCCGTCCCAGATGTATACAACTTTCTTTCTTCTACTGAACGGAAACAAATATTTTTAGAAAATTAATCTATCTCTGAGAGTCCATATAATGCAAGTGTATGGGACCCCCAAAGTTGACGCTTCAAAAACCACACAAAGTGAACATGACAGTTATCCATAAGACCCCAGTTGATAAATCAATGTCTTCTGAAGTTAAACCACAGTTGTGTGTATGAAATATCCTAACACTTTAACCTTTTTAAACTATAAACCAGGACTTCTTGGCCAACAGTCAACTCTCACATGACTTTCTCCCTTTCATTCTTAATTACACCCCACCAAACCCACTGCAAACTTTAGGGGGTCTGTTAAAACTCAATGGGCTCAGGGGAAGCAAGAGAGGCGTGGACTCCCACTGTAACTTTACCTGCTGGAGTCGCTGTTGGACAGTGTTACTTTAGAAAAACTAGGGATTTATACACTTTTTAATGCCACATTTTGTAATATTTGCGCTGTTTAATTTTTGAAGTATCGATTATTTTCTCATCCAATTTTTTTGTGAAGGCACTACCTCCCTTGCCTCCTCGGAGGAAATGCCTACCATACATTTGCATTACATGAACTCAGAGAGAAGTATTATTTTTCTAAAACTTTGTTTCTGTTCATCTGAAGAAAGAAAGTCATATAGATCTGAGACAGCATGAGGGTGAGTAAATGATGAGAGTATTTTCATTTTTGGGTGGAGTATCCCTTTAACATTTGACAGTATGTTACAGGATAGTTTTATCTTAGAAATATAAAAGCAGGAAAGCTATTCAGATATCACCATATAACCACTGTCAATAAAGGGTCTCATTACCGGAAAGAGCACAACGGGAACAGTCAGAGTCACGGCCACCAGCACAGCCAGACGCACACACAGGATGAGCGTGTCCAGAGGATCCACCTTGCTGTAGGTGTGTAGAAGTTCTGCCTCTGTGTTTACTGAGAGAGATTAATATATATTGAGATTAACTATTATTTCCAGATGTTTAAATTAAACACACACACACACAAACAGATATAAGTTCTATTATACAAGCTAAACCACACATTGATTATTTTGAAACAAGTATGGCAAAAAAAATTTGACAGTCTAGCCTGTAAACAGATAGCATCAGTGATGCCTCGCCTCTAAAATCATGTTGTTACAACACAATTTGCAATGATTACATTTCCTTTTCTTTTAATAAAGGAAATGATTGTCTTTGTGGTAGTATTGTATGAATAGCAACTGAAAGTAAATTTTATGGCTGACATGCAGCATTGTACATAATGTTTTATTTTAAAATCCAAAGTGCTTACAATAAAAGGTGAGGTAGCCAAAGATGGCAGTGAGCAGATACATGACAAACATCCCCAGGATGGACACGTTGGCAATGGCCTGCATGCGTCTCTTTGTGGGACTAAAGGTATCAAAACAACAATAATAAAGGAGATTTACTTTTGACTTATGTTTCCCTTCTTGCAACAAAGAAATACAGACATATTATAATTCATATGTACTGTATGTATGCATGTATGTATGTGTATATTTATAAGAACAGCATTTATTTGAAATAGAAATCTTTTGTAATGTTATAAATGTCTTCACTGTCACTTTTGTTCAATTTAATGCATCCCTGCTGAATAAAAGTACTTTCTTAAAAAAAAAAAAAAAAAATTAAACGTTAGTGTATATTACAACTGATATACAAGTGTCTATCAAAATAAATAAAAACTTTTGTTTTCAATAGTCACCACCATAATTATTAGTGGTCATGAATATTTTCACAGAGAGTGTGTGCGTTCTTAACGTACTTGCGCAGCTCGGTGTAGATCGGCAGCACCTCAGGGTGGCATACAAAAGCGAAGGCCAAGATGGGAACTGTGTAGGCTGTCTGCAAGACAAACAAAGTAAATGAAATTACACAAAGCCGTGTCTGATCTCACGTAGTGAGCCGGTACCACACTTTTTTCATCATACTGAAAGCAGTAGTTGCTTGGTAACAGTATTTCTATCTACGTACTGAGCATTTCCTGTCTGTTAAGAGCTATAATGACAATTATACCTGGGCTGCAGGTCATAAAGGGTTAAAAATGATATTCAGAAACAAACTTCCTGAATAGATTCTTGCAATGACGAAGACCATTCCTAACCTGCTGATTAATGGTGAAGTATTTAGCTTCACATTCACCATCAATAGATATGTTTTCAGCAGTGTGATTGGTGAAACCATCAAAAGGACAAGGGATATTGAACTTCTTATAGATGACCTAGGAAACAAACAAAGTAAAAAAAACAAAAAACAAAAAAAACTTTGGAAAAGACAGAGTTTTCTCAAAAGACCACACACAGACCACAGCATTAAGTCATCAACACTTACTGAGATCAGGAAGAAAACCATGCATGTCAGAGAGAAGCCACTGGTGTACCCCAGGTACCCTGCAACAAACAACAAACATTATTCCACAAAATGTAAACCATATTATCGCCCAGCTCTAATCTGCTAAATGTGACTATAAGACTTAAAGATATGAAGATGGGCTGCACGATTTATCACACGATACGAAAAATAATATTGAAATCGCACTTAAACGTGATTATGAAATCGCAAAGGCTGTGATTATTTTTTATGTGCAGTCTGTCAATGAAGTATGGCTCCAAATGCTAATCTATCTGAAAGCACTGCGAGTTTTATAATTTATAATCGCTTATAATGTACATTTGAAAAAGTAACACGCGTCAAACATCTTTCCAGACATTAGAAGCATTTATTAACATCTTGTCCAACAAAAGACATTTAATAACATGTTTTTACTCCAAACTCAATTCATAACGACAGTTAAGCATCCTTCTGTGAGATGTTGTGGCTTCTTACACAGAATAAGGCAGTCGTGTGTATATTAGTCATGTTTAATCAATCAAAGCGTTTCAATCTTATCTTTATTCAGCTACAGTGGTAGTATGATGACCATAGGGATTTACTGAAAAGACGTGTGTTATCTACTTCTATGGCAGGGCATATTTGGAGTTTCTGCGCAAGAGCGCCCCCTGGCTTTCAGATGGAGAAGCACTTACTACCGATCACAGAGCCGTACAGCTCTTACAAGCTGCGCATAAAATAATCACAGCCTTTGGCAAATCGTGTGCGGTTTAATCATGATAAATCGTGCAGCCCTAGCAATGCGTGTTGTAAAAAGTGCTATACAAATAAAATGGACTTGACTTGATTCCAGCACCAGTTCACAATTTGTTTTGGGTTACAAATCAGTTCTCAACAAAAATTTGATCTGTAGATTTCAAAACATATTATACCTAAAATGTTCTTTAGAACATCATAACATCATTCTGGATTCCACTGCGGGAATCTACAGAAAAAGCCACGGACCCTTTCAAATGTGTGTGTTAGTAAAGCAGTGTTTTACAAGTCAAAGGAGGACAGTATTAAAAAAAACTGGTCATGGGACAAGCAAATAGAAAGGATGGTGGATACACAACCAGTACAAAGCAGAATGGCTTACCGAGCTGTCTCATCAGGGCAAGTGGCAAGATGACACAAATGGACACAATGACAATTAGATAGTTGCCATTCAGGAACCACTCACTTAAAGCAAAAAAAAAAAAGAGAGAGAGAGAATACAGAAGATGAAAAGGCAGCCTACTCACCTACTGGAAGGAATGTAGCAAATGTTTATGGAGGATTTGGAACGTTCTGAGGTTGGAATGCACCAGTAGTTACCTTGGATGACCCAAACATTTGATCTAATTCTTGGCTAGATTAAATTAGACTCATTAGGAAAACACGGGGAGAAGCATACGATTGTATTTCTCACCCACTGCTATGATGAAGGCCGAGGAAAGCCTGAATAACCAGAGGTAATTCATACTTCACAATGAAGAGGTAGCTAGACATAGCTGAAAGAAAGAGACGGATACATCAGACACAGTTTTGTCCTACTGACACCCATCTAAATAGCAGATGTACATATTTTATTTTAGTTTACACATAGCCATATTTAATATGAGTTTTGCACAGCAACATTTTATACTGTAGAAGATGTGTCAGAAATAAATAAACAAGGATCTATGTTGTCAAGTTTAGAGAGCCAAAATGTATTACAATACTACTGGCAGGACAAAACATTTATTACTAGTCTTAGAGGGAACGTTATGTAACATAGTGCCGCTAACATTCAATGCACAATATCTATTCTGCTCCTAAATCACATCACTATGTTTTTAAAGGCTTTATAATACTTTAAAAGCCTTTATAAATATAAATTTTCATAGTATTTATTCAATCCTACTAACATAAATTATAGAGAGATACTGTTTCAATCTAATGGATAATAATAAATTATAATCAGTATAACTGGACCTGTTTAGAGTGTTCAAGGAAAGAGTCAGAGAAAAAAACTATTTAGAAATGAGATCAGAACCAAGCCAAAGCTCCAACGTACCACCGATGTTGTGTAATGTTATGACGAGAGCTGCCAGTATTTTTCCCGGGTGTCCAAATGCTCGTTTACCCAGTTGTTCATAAGCGCGAATACCTGTACAGACAATATTACTGGTAAGTGATTAAAGATTCAGCCTGATGAACTAACTCAAATCTCATATGCAGCGGGGTCCAAAAGTTTGACACCACATTGAAAATCACAGTTAAAATATAATTACAACCTGGAAATAATCAAAAAGCTTTAGACTGAAAGTTTTCATTTACTCAACTATTCATCATTGTCATAAAATCAAAAGGGTGACGCAAAAAAAACAGACATTCTGAAATTTAAATTGAATTAAATACTGTATTCAATTAGAAAATGCAAAATAGACGTATTGGTCCCAGAGCAATTGTAAAAAGTCTCTTTTTATAACAGAAGCATTTTAAATCATGTTAACATGAACACAAAATCTCCTGAATTGGTCGTACCCACAACCCCTGCACTCCTCAGCAATAGATGGACAGAGTATGATGACAAGACAGCAATGCAGGTCAACAAGACCCTGTTAAAAACAAGCAGAAAACACAAAACATAAACAAGTAAATGAACAAAATGTCTGTCACATCAAGACATGAGGCAAGAATGTGAATGAAGTTGTGTCTCTACATAGTAAACAATCAAAGAATTATATGTTCATTACATCATTAGTTATTGATCATTCAAATGGTTAGAAATGTCATACATTTTCAAGAAAAAGTATATACTCTGCAGACCTCCAGGACATTTACGTTGTGCTTAGTTGTGAAACTGAGGGATTTGAGGTGCATTCTGGAATACTCACAGAAAGAGGATGACACCAGTGTTAGACATGGCGTAGGACAGTCCCAGAATCCCACTACCCATGATAGCATTGCTAAGGTTGAAGACAGACATTCCAAATGACGTCTTTCCTTCAAACTAGCAGAAAAAAAGACAATAAGCCAGAAAAACAGAAACCACAGATACCCTGGAAATAACTTATGACTGGATGCTTTATTAATATGAGCTGGATGGGATAGCACTTTGATTTCTGCACTCACATCTGTAAACTGAGGGGGTTTTCCTCCATCACTCTTGTGTGGCAAAAACTCCTCTTGTTCAGGTGACTCTCTAAAACAAATAGACAAATGTAGCCCTTTTACCTTACAAGATGGCCACTAAAATTATACAAAGTGATGTGCCTGAAATTTAAACAACCACAGGCCCAATTTCTCTTGACGTTTAAAATACATCAAGAATGATTTAATTTGATATATAGTACACAGCTGATTTGTTCAACCTGTATGGAATGCATTAATGTGACCATAAATCCAAGGTTATTTCTGTGTGCTAATGAGGTGAAGGCTATGCTGTGGTATGCTGCTAAATTTCTCACTCCCTGGAAAAAAATATTTCAGTGATGTTGCAATGCTCACATTTTCCATTTAGGTTCATTTTAAGTTCACCCAAATATTCACTTATAAATAAATAATAAATGTAACTGCTTATGACTGTGGTGTTGTTCTGAAGATGCAGATGGTGAAGCAACTGACTAGTGTGTTTGCTTCGCTTTAAGCATGCATCTGTGAGGCAACAGAAAATAGATATGTAGTGACCGATTTAGCGACACAGGAAGCGTATAACTGTTTTTTCTTAAAGCAAAATCACTACTAATAAATGACATACCCTTCCTCAAGATGTTGAAAGTCTTGGCGGTGACCGTTTGTTAGTTTCTGAAGTTCCATGATGTATATTTTCTTTCTTTTTCTCTTTTAAGCAGCGAAGGTTGTGAAGTGAGGAGTGAAGGGTTTTCTCTAAAGTAGATCTGCAAGAAAAAAAAGACAAATCAACATAAAAAAAAGACATTTGACTAAAATACTACAAAAGAATACTTTATATTGTGAGGCATCTAAAGCAGCATATATACAGTATATCACTGTGCTTTTACACTGTTTAACTGCTTAGAGGTAGCATAAATCCATTAACAAAGGAATTAGAATTGCAGAAATAATGTTATAACTTTCATATTTCAAATATGAAATGATCAGTATTGAAGCTGGAAATTATGAATATGAAATTATAAATAAAATATAATGACAAAAATGATGCATACAATTAAAAAAAAAAAAAAAGTTAAACAAAATTTTTAAATGTTTTTGAATGGTTCTTTCATTTTTGAAAGTAAGGCTTCTTAGGCTCACCAAGACTGCGTTTATTTTATTGAAAATATTGTGAAATATTATTACTATTTAAAATAGCTATTTTATATTTGAATATATTTTAAAATGTAATTTATTCCTATAATGGCAGTGCTGAGTTTTCAGCAGCCATTATTCCAGTATATACTCTGTTCTGATAACAACAAAGAATGTTGCATCATTTACACAGAACCAAAACATACAATCAAAACATTGGTCATACAGGTATTGCACAATATTTGTACTATACTATACATAAATGTTGAAGCAATCCCAGAGCTACTTTAGAGCAGCCACCTGAAGACCCTTAAATGCCCTCTTTTACCCTTTTTTCATATCCTTTCTGTTTAGACTCTTAATCCATAATTCTCCTGAAAGTTATCCGATGAGAAACCGTGAGAGCTGTCAAGATGTAGCCAAGTATCCAGGAAACATGAGGTCCATGTGTCCATTTCTCACCACCTCTATTGTGATTGGCTCTATGGAGACTCATGTTTCAAGAAGAAGAAAAGAAAAAAGAAAAAAACAAGAGAACACAAGAATCCACATTCTGGGTTTATTTTGGATTCTTGCTTTTAAATTATCGTTTATAAAGAAACAGCTTCCAGGAGAGCAAATTTTTTTTAAGAACCTATGTGATGATTATTTCAAACACCACAGTTCTAGGCAAATTTTGTTTGGTTCTCTATGTGTGTAAATTCATTGATGAATGAAGAGCTCTGAAATTAATGTTTGACTTCAAAACCCTGTGTGCTCTTTTTAGTCATTACGTAACTCTGCAGCCATTGTGTACACCATAATAGTGACTGAAACCCTGGAAGATTTAGTAGTATACTTGTTTTTGTGTTACTATGACACTCAACCCCAAAGGGGACACACATCCAATCTTTACTGACTGACAAGAGTGGACGAAACTGCCTCTGGATAGACGCTACCTTTGGCATTCTGTCTTTTAGCAACTGTTTGGGGATCAGTGTTATTTTACTATCACTGATTTTTTTTCTTTTCTTTTTTTCGCATTTTCTTTTTTCATTTTAGAGATTTTCTTTTTCAGTTTTAGTTTTAGTTATTTTAGTACATCAAGTTAAACTAATGAAAATGAGAATTTTTTTTTCTATGGTTTTAGTTTTAGTTAACTATAAAAACCCGAATTGACGTATGGAGGTGTGTAGTGGTTCTAGTGTGCACAGTATTGATTGAAAAGTACATCTGCACTTCATTATTATGACTGACATCAGTCAGGCCCTCACTAGTATGTTATACATTAACTCAGTAGCGGCTTGCAAACTACTAATGGTTTAGATCAGATGTTGAAATCAGTGGGATCTATTCCATATGGCGGGAATAATGGTTGCATACTCACAAACATAACAGCATGTGACTCAAACAGCTCTACTAAGAATGTTTCTTGCCGCGTGTATGCGAATTATCTCACAGTGTCTCAAACACGTAAGAAAGTGTAAATGGAAAAAAATCTCTCTCCAATGCCAAGGTGAATCTGTCAGAAAAATGTAAACAAATATTAGATCAGTGTGTTTATAAGACACTGTGAAATGCTGTGGGAAGAAGCAACAAGGCGAATTGCTGTTGGATATGAAATTCACAGTCACATTCAGCCCACAAGTTTGAATACGTGGCTCAAGCTTCGGAGGTTTGGATGTTTTCCAGCAGCCCCTGCCAGCTGTAGTTCCCGAACTGCTTTCCAAACCTTGTACCAAAAAACTTGATAAGATTTGTTGTAATAATTACATACAGCCAGCACATGGTGATTCACACCTTGGTCTTTCCTCACACACAGCAAAGAAATCCCGCAACAGAAGTACGATTATAAAACGAAAGGTGCTGAAGTTTAAAAATATAATATGCTACTATGTGAAACACTGGAGTAACACTGAATCTTGTTAGCCTCATCTGACTAATGAATTGTCACTATATAGTTTCCAAGATTTAGCATTCAGTTGCCAGCCTGAGATGTTGACCTTTTGTACTGTGGTCTGGCAAAATTCCACACTGTATGGTAAAAGTCATTAAAGTGTCTGACCAATCAGGCTGAAAAGTAATTCTGTTATAAGTATCTGAAGGCTGGCGTGGAGAATTACTCAATCTGTAATAATGATGTATGCCTGCAGGCACACAATTAAACAATAATAAAGCATTGTGGAAGCATGTTTCTCATAATCTCATAATCATTATTTCTTGCTTAAACTCACTGCTCAAACTGATTTTTTTTGTATACTAGTCGTTTATTAAATAAAGATTAAATTGTACAGTACTGAATAACTTTAACAGAAGTATAAAAGCCTGAGCACTTGTATTTAACAGCATTAACAATCTATCTATAATCCAAATCCTGATAATTTTATACAATGATAAATTATGTACAACATAAATGTATACAATTAAAGTATATCAAACAATCAGTGTTGTTATTGTTATTAAACCTATAAAAAAAAAATGTTTAATTGAAAAAGCTGAAATAGAATATTAGATGTAAAACTTCGGAAATTACTTATTGTTGCATTATGTATTAATATAAAAAAGAAATTAAAGGTAAATAGAAATATATATAAAAAACTAATATAAATGTCAAAAGCACATAGTACAATTACTAAATCTTAAATTAAAATGAAAATGAAAACTTAAAATATTCAAATATAAGCATTAATAAATATAGTCTATAAATAATACTAAAATAAAACAAAACATGCAGTATTCAAAATACAGCATTACAGCAAAATACAGCTTGATCTTCTGAGATTCTATATAAAACAACATTTCAATGTTCAATTAGTTAACATTGGTTAATACATTATGAACTAAAAATGGACAACACTTTTTACAGCATTTATTAATCTAGGTAATGTTATGTATTATAGCCTATGTAAACTTAACATATTAACCATATTAGAAACTGCTTTATAGAACCATATTGTAAAGTGTTACCAACAGCACAAACCAGTTTAACCAAAGAGAATTACATGAGCTTTAAAAGCAATATATCATGTCACATGGCTAGTGGCATGAGTCATTGAGTCATATGTAAACTATAGGTTGAAACCAACTGGACAACATTCCAGAGGGGAAGCATTCGTTAACTTGTTCTTTACTCTTAAAACAGTACACAACTGATCACTTCTCAAAAGTTGAAACAATCAGACATGGAACTGATTCTAACTTGCATATTTCTAGAGAGAAAAGTCTTAACAAATGAACACCAAAAACCTTTTCATGGAAAAATCCCCTATAAATTATATCTGTCAGCTGCAAAACATCACACAATGTATTTGCCAAGAATTTCACCCTGAAGAGAGCTTGCCTACAGACAAGAGGAGAAAAAGAACCTCTCTGCGACAAGACCACCTCGTACATAACAAGCACCACTCCCAATACCTGCCTGATCAAGTGTAAAATACTAGTGTGACCAGATTGGCTGTTACCTGGGGCAGCTTTCCTCAATGCAGAACTAGATGACTGTTTATAATCCTTCTGTGGGTCTGATTTTTAAATGCTAAATGTTGGCCCAGACAACCTTTCCGCTTAACTGTCAGGGAGTCACTGAGCTATTTGTTTAAACTTCTTAGCACTCAGTTAAAACATGCAGGGTGGGTAGTAGGAACATTCAGGGGCCGGGAGAAAGAGAAAGAAAGAGAAAGCGGTGGGGGAGGGTGGCAAACAGAGGAGGGTGAGGTGCGCTGTGACATCGAATAACTTTTGACCCTTTACCCCTACGAATAGTAAACTAAAACACACTGGTTCTCAACTTTCAGACTGCAGAGGAAAACAAAAAACAGCATTTAACCATATAATCATGCACAAATAATTTAGTCAGATAGGATTATCATCTTGATTCATCCAGTTAGCAGTTTTTTGGTGAAAATTCAACTGTCACTTAAGTAGAAACTTATCAAATTAGGCAGATGCCCACATAGTTGGTGTACATGAAACCATGGTAAAAGAACTATAGGGTAAAAGAAAGGCACAATATGTAAGATTTTTGGATTAAAATTTCCAAAAACCACCAGAACTGTTATTTTAACCAGTGTAACGGGCCGTGTCATTAAGTCACCTGTCAATGACATCATATCCACGTGACCCTCGATTTTACTTCCATAGAAACCATGGAAACACTTAAGATGCTTTAATATAGGCAGTCGTGGCCTAATGGATAGAGAGTCGGACTTGTAACCCAAAGGTCATGGGTTCGAGTCTCAGGTCCGGCAGGGATTGTCGGTGAGGGGAGTGAATGTCCAGCGCTCTCCCCACCCTCAATACCACGACTGAGGTGAGACCCTTGAGCAAGGCACCGTACCCCCAACTGCTCCCCGGGCGCCGCAGCAATGGCTGCCCACTGCTCCGGGTGTGTGTGCACTTGGATGGGTTAAATGCAGAGCACAAATTCCGAGTATGGGTCACCATACTTGGCCACATGTCACTTTTTTTTCATATAGTGTGTTTTATTAGACAGGTGAGCAACTGTTTTATACATTTATCGACAAAAAACTAATCGTTGTTATATAGCTCAATGCGGTTAGCCTGATTGTTTCAGTATCTTGTTTTCTTGATTTACCTCGAGTAACATGTTACTTTAATCATAACATTAATCATATAATATGCATAAACGAAACGAAAAGGGCGGCAGCGACCGACTGCAACATACAAGCATGATAAAAACATGCTTCATTCACAGTAACGTTAATAAAACTTTAATACATTAGCTCATCCAGGAGCATGATTTATGCGTCGGATTGCTTTCCAACGGCTGTGGAGGTGAAGACAACTCCTCCCATGATTCCACGCTCACTCACGGTGTCACACTGTGTTGTTTTAAATAAGCGACCTCTAACGGCGAAACTTACATACTGTGGCTTTGAATAAATGTGCTTTGTGAAGTGAAATGTTGGTTATCGAAACATCAACATTTAATTTAGAAACTATAATTGTAATAATTGTGAATATTGTTTGGCAGTTTACGATACAATGAAAAATTTCTATTTCAAATAAATGCTGTTCTTTTGAATTAAGCAGCACAACTGTTTTTAACATTGATAAGAACAAGAAATGTTTCTTGAGCACCAAATCACCATATTAGAATTATTTCTGAAAGATCATGTGACACAAGGATCAGCTTTGCCAACACATAAATTGAATAAAAAAATTAAAAAAAATTCTAAATATTACTGTTTTTATTGTATTTTTGATCAAATTAATGTAGCCTTGGTCAAAAAACATAAAAAAAAAATCTTTCTGACCCCAAATTTTTAAACGTTAGTGTAATTTATTTGAAAGCACTTAACTAAAACTACACTTAACTAAAACTGTGACCAAATACCTTTAAATCGCATTTATAATGTTGCAACAATAGTTTGTGGACAAGATTTGGCAGGTTAGTATTTCCCAACCTCTATACTATCTTCAGCCACTTACCATCAGAGCTAAATAGCCATCTCTCCACCCATTCCACTAGCATTCCTTCATCCATTTCCTGTCGTTCCACTCTCATTCTCTATAGACTCTCTCCCTATGTCAACATCTCACACTATTGCTATTTATTTTAAGGCCTTGGCTAGAGGTGTATTACAGTGCTTAAATGCTCTTTTTATGGCAGACACATAAGTGTACTTGCCCATACTTGAATTTCCAGAATATTCCCATGAGATAATATGATCCCTTCAGCTCAGAGGCCGCATACATCTGTGTGCCAAAATTCAGGCTCGATTGAACTCGTAGTAGGTTTTACTAACATAATAGCACTAACATGTTTTCCACATCAGTATGAATTTACTTTTAAACCCCAAAGACGCAAACAGTGGAAGTCAAAGTAAAAGACCAGGTCTGGTCATTGTTGTAGACCACACAATGCACTCGCTGATCTCTCCGCATGCTCATTTCCACTACTGTGGCCATGTACATTCAATATGTCCAGGACATCCGTTTAAAAGAGCTAAGGAAACCACTTGAGGTTTATCAATTGTGTGGGTCACAACTTCAGTGTCTACATTGTGCCCTCTAAAAAATTTATATATATACACATTCCTTTTCATTTTTCACCTGATAATGATTTCCTCTACTTTTCCTTTCAGATAACAGTGGTATGCTACATTGTGGGATTATTCATACTGTGAAGTAAGTCAAAGAACTTTATGTGCTTCAAAGATTACAATACAACAGGAAGTGCTTTACCTGAAGTCAACAGCTAAAATTGCTACACAAAATGACATTAAGTCACGTTCTCAGCAGCACAAACTCCACAAAATTAAATTGTTCTTTCTGCTTAAATTTCACTTAGATTTCACATAAAAAGAAAGAAAATAATAATAATAATAATGATAATAATAATAAGAGTTTTAGCATTAAACAACATTTTAGTTAAAGTTAACATATTAAAATACTTTCTCTACATGCAGTAACTATATAAAAAAGCCATTTAAAGACTGAAAAGGGTAACCACTGGTGTGCTATCAATACATTGCTCTGTTTGAGCATCCTGACCAACCCAACATATCAACATTAGCACAACCAATGGCATGAGTTTACGATGGGACTATCTGCTTGGCTGGCCAATGGCAGATAAGGAAAGTACACAGTAAAACTTGTTTTAAAACAGTTGCTGCTTCTAAAATCACAATTTCAGAGTATGTGCTGAAATCGCTCAGGAATACACTTCTCAATGATTGATAAATACTTTAGGTAGGCAGTTGTGCAGTATAAAAACATTACCAAGCATATCTAAAGTGTCACCATTGTCCTTTGACTGCTACATACTAATAATAACAACAACCACAAAAATATACTTGTTAACTCCCAAGTGCACTAATTTAACCATGACAAACAAGTTTCAACAACAAGTTTTAAGAATTGCACTTGAAAAGAGTGGCTTACAGTTACAGTTCCCATGGCCTCATTTGGGATAGCAAAGTGTCCGCTGGATGCAAAATTCCCAGCAGGTGAACATCCAGGTATTGTGTAGATATACTATTTGGAAAACCTAGTCATTTGACATGACTATACTGGTTTTCCCATACTATATAGTAGGAAAGCAAAGCGTATTCTGATGAATGATGCTAATGGCATAAAAAAAATTACACATTTCTGCTCTTCCATGTAACTTTGTAGCAGAGTTTTAAAAAAAATCTTTCTTTGCAAAGTTTGCAAATATCCCCCAGGCTAGTGAATAACCAAACTGACGTTACGAAGTTCAATGAGATTTGAAGTCTCTTTCCTCAAATACCTAGTTGCTCTTGAAATGCCTTCACTAAATCAATCATTTTAACATACTTCTCAATGCACTGGGGTGTACCCTTACACGTTGCGCAACAATTTTTGGATGTTTGGATATTTTGAGGTCTTCATAGTCCCAATTTAGTCTGAGAAGACTTAAATATATCCATGAATTGCAGTATATAATCACTTTTACCTGGCAATTTATAGAAGAATTTGTGGAACATAATGAAAAACTGAGAAAATGTGAACATACTGCATGATATACTGACATCTAAACTAATGTTTATCAAGATTATTTTCTTACATTGTCATGGTAGTTCAGCTTAAAATAAACATTCCATGCATGTAATCTATTCTAAACAAAAACCTCACAAAGAAAGAGTGACTTTGTTTTTTTTGCTGATATGTTGGGTGGGTGCACAATGCTCTCAGTCAACAGAAAACATCTCAAAGACATAGTAAAAGACACATGAACTGCCCTATATTTCCATTCATTTATGTCTAGTCTATGCAAGTCCAAATCAGCTAGTGGCCTTTTATATCTGGCTCGAGTTAATTCTAGTCCTGCGATCGGATATATGATACCCGCATAACGTCATGTACAGTGTGCGTAGAAAAGATTTTCCTTTGCAACTCACATGCTATTATCTTCAGTCCTATTTAGCTATATTCTTTACCACAAGGGTGACTAAGGAGAAAAAAATATAATAAAACTTTAACCCAAACAAATCTTTTTAATTGTTATAAAAAAGCCCCTTGAAAATGCAATTAATTGCAATCAAAGAGCAAACTGTATGACGGACTAACAGCTTATAGAACACAATGAAAGCTATAATTATGTTAACAAAACTCTCCTAAGCCATTAAGCCTTTCCTGTCAACTGCAATCAGATTTTTTAGCCCATGTGCTCAGGCAATACAACAGATACTCAGAAGAAAAAAATACTCTCTCACCCTTTTAAATGGCAGTTGATGTTTTCTCAAAGGCAGTGCTGGTGAAGCATTCTCTGAGAGCTTTTCTTGGTTGAGGTGTTGCTTTTTATCCCAGTTGTTAAAAGGTTAAAGTAGAGCCCAAAAGAGAAAGAGAGAGAGAGAGGACAGTGTGCTTTCACTGAAGGGAGTAAGGCAGGAGGCAAGGGAGGGAAGCACATGGAGGAAAAAACCCTGAAAGGGAGGGAGCTTCTCAATGCAGTCTCAAGTTACATGTGATGTCACGAACAACTAAAGTCACTGTTGAACTCTGTTAATGCAGGCAACAGCATTCCATTCAATGGCTCTTTTACACTTTCAGATCTGTTTGTCTCTTATTCAACACATTGATGGAATGTCATCTCCACAAGAAGCTCCATATTTTGAGCTGGAAAAGACAAAATTTAAAATAAGTACCTTTTATTAAAGGTACAGTTCACCCCAAAATGAAAATTCTGTCATTATTTACTCAACCTCATGTAGTTCCAAATCTGTATGACTTTCTTTCTTCCTGGGAACACAAAAGGAAAAGTTTAGCAGAATCTCTGAGGAGAAGACAAAAAGCACCATAAAAACATTATAAAAGTCAATCTGACAACAATATTTAAGATGTTGAGGGTTGCCAGGTTTTCACAACAAAACTCACCCAATTTCTTCTCAAAACTAGGCCAAAACTAGGGGGGGGGGATCCGTTCCGGGGGGTAAAATCCACGTTTTGGCAGGGTTCACTGGTAAAATGCACAACCCAGGAGCTATCATGATATTTGGGGTCGCTTCAACCCACGGATATTAAAAACAACCCGCGGCAACAGTGTAAAAGTAGTCCAATTCCACAGGAAAACCTCGAACTTGGCAACATTGCTCTCAAATTGAATTTATGCACATTTTCCAATATGTTGTGTGAATGCATTGCGTAAAATTTGAATGGGTTCTCATGTCACATGACTAATCACCATACATCGTGTTTAAATATGCATGCAAATGAAATTTGAGGACTGTGGCCTATAGGCAAGATTTAAAAGTGAATAAAATACTTACATTAAGATAGTAGGCACACAAAACTATGATTTTTAAAAGCTTTTTAATCCGGATTGATGTCGAACTTTCTTCATTGTCTTTTGTAAATGTGTTTATTTCTGTTACTGATAAGTGTGACAAGTATTTCTTGAAGAGATAATGCAAATCAAATAGCAGCTTACTTTTTCCTCTTCATGTCAAAAAGATGGACCGTGCTGATGGATGGAGACAATTCAGTATAGGCTAAAAGGAAATGGATAAAAAATACTGTAAATATTATTGTTGTAGCCTATACATTTTAATAGCCTGTTGTTTTCTGAAAAAGATTTCAAGGAATAAAAAATAAAAAAAGTCTCTGAGCATTATGCTTTGAATTCGTGTCTAGTTTAAGGAATATTTAGTCTAGTACTGAAATTCTGTAGTAATTATATTGACGATAGATGCATTCAGATCAATATCATGTGCTAATAATTCTAAAGTCATGATCCGGATTTTTTTCTCTCAAACATTTCAATTCACTCCTGGTGGACAGCGCACGTGCTTACGCGTCGGTCTCGTCACGAGACCTGAACGCGCTGTGAATGTCGGGAACTTGAGTTTTATATGAGTAGTTCAGTATGGATGAGTCAAATGTCTAAAACTTCATGTCCCATGGTACACTGCGTCGGACACTCCTAGGTAATGACTTCCTCTCCAGAAAAAGCAGATTTTGAAGGGACTGGGTGAAAAAAGCTGTTATTTTGACACGCCGTTTTGTTAGAGGATGTGGTAAAAAGCACTTTATGGTTCATTTGAAACTGCGTTTTGAAATGTAACCATGGCAACCGAACGGTCGTCCTGGTTAGCAGCCCTGCACAGACTGTAGTGAAAGCGATGCTGAGGGTTAGCTGAAGCCTTATGATATTCATTTGCCTTTAATATTGTTACGGAAGACAGTCGAACAGCTATATCTGATCTCGTTCCGTGATGGAAGAAGTCGATAGGATTTTAATTCACTCTCTAAGACAAGCGGGCACGTAAGTATCCAAAACCTAACAGGTCTCTTCAGTTGTGACAAGTCATTTCCTCCCTCTTTGGAGTGATTTGCATCTTGGGACAATCCAAACTTATTTTATGTCAACGTCTGTGTGTTTGTAATCAACTCATCATCTTCCAGAGACATTGATGAGGATGTTCAGAGTGTGAAGCAGTTCACCAGTGAGCTGATCGTGGAGGCGGTGGTGAGATGCCTGCGCGTGATCGACCCTGCGCTGGGCAATGGATTGTCCCACTCGCTCCCCCCTGGCATGTCTGCCCGCTTTAGACTGGGCATGAGCCTGGCTCAGGCCTGTCAGGTGAGAGACACGGTGCCTGGACGTCATTCTGTGTGCAGAAGTGAACTTGACCCCTCACAACTGACTGAGTCAGCTGACAACCAGTGAAAATGCATTACTGGTGATGAATAAGCACTTTTGTTTTGTTTTTAAGTTTGAATAAATGTGGTACAGTTTGGACAATTATACCTTGTATTTAAATTATGAATAACTTAAACGTTTTTAATGTAAAATAAATGGGTCCTTTTACTGCAGACATTTCTCTGCAGTTGATCTTCCACGATTGCTTTAATCTGTTATGATGTAATTTAGATAACCTTCAAATGTGACACAATAAAATAATTTTAATTATAGTAATATTGTTTAAATATCATCAGTAATTAACCTTTTTCTCAGTTTTGTCTCATAAGTAGTTAGTACCACACTCTATAACTACTACAAAGTAGAGACACTTCGATGACTCTGATGTTATTTTTGCTTTGATATATATGTTTAGGATGTGGGCTTTAAAGGGGAAATTGGCTACCAGACATTTCTCTACAGCAATGAACCAGAGATTCGCTCTCTGTTCATGTTTCTGGTTGAGAAACTGCCCAGAGAGAGTTCAGAGGCCTCTGACCAGCCTGCAGGTACTTTTGACTACTGATTTTTACATGTATTTGGCATATACTTGAATTGAAACTCTGAAATTGATCTCTGCATGAAATGAAAATGCATTTCTAAATGCATCTTATTGATCTTATTTTGAATGCTTCATCCATGCACATGTTCCTTTTAATTTGCGCTCATAATTTTTAATCTTTAATCTTGATCTTCCGTTGAAAAAAAAAACTTGTGTCTGGTGACATATGCCGGACTCCAATTATTTAGTCCACTTAAACGCTGCCCCTTTCTTAAAATCAGCCTTAAAGGGATAGTTCACCCAAAAATGAACATTTTGTCATTATTTTTTCACCCTCTAGTGGTTCTAAATCTGTATGAGTTTCTTTCTTCTGTTGAACACAAAAGAAGATATTTCAAAGAATGTTGGTAACGACACAGTTGATGGCACCCATTGACTTTCATAGTATTTTATTTTCCTACTATGGAAGTTAATGGGTGCCATCAACTGTCTGGTTACCCACATTCTTTAAAAATATATTCTTGTGTGTTCAACAGAAGAAAGAAACTCATACAGATTTTAGAACCACTTGAGGGTAAGTAAATGATGACAAAATGTTCCTTTTTAGGTGAACTATCCCTTTAAGCTTGCATTCAGATCTGCCTCCATCCAACCAACAACCGACGAATAAAACCAAATCATTTTTTATTCAACGAATAAAATCTTTTTTTTTTATTTTTTGATAATTGCATTTTATCCAAGTTTCACTTGGATGTACGTCACAAAGCGGAAGAAAAGATCTGTCAATACTTGCGTTTCATCGCGACTTTAGCACCATGATTTGCAATACAGATGGTAAAACTGAAATCCAGCGACTAGCTCTTTCTCGGAAAGTATATCAGTCTGTTTTGTCCACGGAATTAAAAAAGGTAATTGCAACTTTTTACGTCATAGTTCTGACCTTATTTCTCGCAATTACACGTTAATGTTGTGCAATTTTGAGTTTTGAGAAATCTGTAACACACACCTTCATAACTACCAATTAGAAGGAGTAAAACTTGCCTGAGTATCTTTCATTCCGCATTCAGATCTTTCCCTCACAATAATGACTGACGCAATAATGATTTGCAGTGATTCACCTCATTAAATCTGGTATGACTCAAAGTTTCCATCGTAGATTTTTCAACACCAGAGATGAGTTTTTGGCAGTTTAATAATAATGAAGTGGTGTGGTTGGGCTGTGTTCTTCATGCTGGGATCAAAGGGTAATGTGATTAACTAGAGTGTTAATCTAACAGCTTAAAGTGCTGATTATGCCCAGCTTTCTTCAATAAACTAATTTTTTTCTCCCTCAGTTCTCCTACATTAATTCATTTAACACTCTTGATTGCATAAAACTTGCTTTAAAATGTTTTATTATCTTGGAAAGAATCCAAAGTCTACTTCAATTAATAGCTTGTTAACTCAATCATAAACTCAGTGGGAATCCGTGCAGACTGGTTCAAACTCACTATCGCAAACATGTTTTTCTTTTTTCTCAGATCAGTTTGCTTGCCTTTGTGGCATCACATGCTGCTCCTGATTATTGGATTAAATTAATATGTTTAATGAGGCTAGTCTCTCAGAATAGTCAGAATGTTGTCTACATTTTTATCTCCTCTCTTAGGGAAGTCTGCATTGTTGCAAAGAGCAATTGCTGCTCAAATTAAAGCGCAGTTGTCAGTACCTTGGCTCCCTCCGTCCTGTAGACTCCCCATTCATCGAAAAACACAGGTACCACAACATGCCTACACCTAGAAATCCAGGGCTAAGGCTTATGCAGCACTCTAGATTTTAAATACATTACTAGAGTTTACTAATATATTTGTAGTTATGGTTCTCGGTGTGAACGGGCCTTTGCTCTAGTAACTCTACAAATATTCATATCATATATATTTGAAGAATTTATACAATACCGTTCAAAAGATTTTTTTTATTGTTTTTGAAAGAAGTCTCTTATGCTCATTGAGGCTGTGTTATTTCATTAAAAGTACAGTAAAAACAATACAGTTTAAAATAACAGTTTTCTATTTTATTCTGTTTTGAAATGTTATTCATCCTGTGGTGGCAAAGCTGAATTTTCGGCAGCCATTACACCAGTCAAATGATCCTTGTACAGTAATGTATGTAAATGTATAAGCGCAACACTGATGATTATAGCAATGGCTAAATAAGAAATATTGTCATGATACATGTACAGTTACAGAGGGGAAACTGCTTCCAAGCTACCTAAGTAACTGACAAATGTGTGCGAATCTAATTTCAGAGTTCCGGCCCGTGTCACAGTTTCCGCGCCCAGGCGCTGAGCCTCCCATATTCAGTGAAGGTCTCTTCCAGGAAACAGCCAAAAGGCATGCTCATTTTCATTTACTTAACCCAGCAAGCCCCCTTAGGTTTAGTGTGATATGTCTTATACATTGTGGTATTGCCCTTATTGCCACTTGCCCCTGAAGTGTGACCACATCTTTGAGGAATTTAACAAAAACCGAATTTAGCTCTTATGATTCATTCAGCTAACATTGTCTTTGATGATTCTTTGTGAATTCTCTCAGAGGTGCAAGAATACTGGAGGAATTATTTGCTACCTGTCACCTCCCAGCCTTCCCAGCATGCCTCAGTGCCAGCGTCCCTCCTGGAGAACCACATCTCTGAACTTAGTGCCACACAGGAGTGGGAGAATGAATGGAACAGCCAAGGCCTCCTGTCGAGACTTACACCTGAGGTTATTCTATTTCCCCCTTCAAGTTTAAAGGGAGAGTTCAGCCAAAAATTTAAATTGTCATTATTATATGAGTTGTTGTTCAGTTATAAATTTGACATCTGTCCTAGGTATCCATATTATCCTCGTTCATAAATTCGTTTTTATTTTTTGATGTTCATTTTAAATTTAATTTAAAATTCATTTTGCTAATATTTATATTTTATTTTATTTCAGCTTTATTTTTTAAGTTTTCTTTAACAATGTTGATTTGCGAATGGATGATTTGTTTAAGTTTAATCATAAAAGAATGGATTGAATCAGTTTGAACGATTCATTCACGGCTGTTAGTTCCTCATAGAAAGCTTTTATATGATGATTTTTTGACAGCTCCACTCCTTATTCACTTTCCTTATATTGAAAAATGGCCATGATATTCTTTGCAGCCTCAGCATGATGTCTCTCTAGCATGAAGTCTAGGTTCCCTGTCTTGATAATAACAATAACACTAGCATGTAATTATTTTTGCTGCCGCCCTGTTTTCCTTGATGGAGTCTCTGTGGTAAAGGCATGTATCAACATGAGGATGGAACACAGAGATGTCTTTCACACAAGTGTGACATTTAGCATGTATGTGTCCTGTGACTCTACCGCTGCCCTCTCACATCTCAGTTCCACATTCTCACCTCACCTGCCCTCCTACTTATACACTGGCCTATTGTCTGACCCCGAGATGTTCTTTAAGGATCCAGCACATATTTTATGTGTATATCACAGGGCTTTAACTTATTTACTATTAACTTATTTCTCTTTACTGTTTTATCTGCAGTGCTATGAGAATAGTAAATAGAATAGAACAGAAAATAACCACAGCACATTTAAGATTTATAGTCATGATTTACTAAATAAACTGTAATATTCAACCAAAGAGATATGATTATGGTAACAAGGATTTAATTTGGTGATTTAAAGTCTTGTACTGGAGATTGTGATTTATTTAAAGGATTACTGGACTCTACAGTTACCAATGGGTTGAAGGTCCAAAATGCAGTTTCAAAGCAGTTTTATCTAGTGAAACGTCATTTTCTAAAAACAATAAAAATGACATACTTTTTAACCACAAATGCTCATCTTACACTAGCTCTGCGATGCGCCACGCATTACGTAATCAAGTTGGAAAGGCCACGCGTGACGTAGGTGGAAGTACCAAGCAAGTGTTTACAAAGCGAATGTGCAAAGACTAAGTCAAACGGCCTTTACAAAAAAAAAAGTAAAACAACGATGTCCAACGATTTTGAAGTTGGAGGAGAAAATGAGATTTTTGCCCTACTGCGGTACTTCCACCTAAGTCACGCGTGACCTTTCCAACGTGATTATTTAATGTGTTGTGCATCATAGAGCTAGTGATTAAAGGTTAAAAAGGTGTTTTTTGTGGTTAAAAAGTATGTTAAATTTTCGTAGAAAATGACCGATCGTTTCGCCAAATAAGACCCTTATTCCTCGGCTGGGATCATGTAGAGCCCTTTGAAGCTGCATTGAAACTGCAATTTGGACCTTCAACCCGTTAGGTAACTGTTGGATTCCACTATATGGAGAAAAATCCTTGAATGTTTTCCTCAACCTTTAATTTCTTTTCGACTGAAGAAAGAAAGACATAAACATCTTGGATGACATGGGGTTGAGTAAATTATCAGAAATGTTTAATTCTGAAGTGAACTAATCCTTTAATTATTTCGATTCCTTGTTCTCAGTTTGTTTAACTCACTCTTGTTATCTTGTCTCTTCAGGAGTACCGATCCAGGAAAAAAGCTCGACTGCAGAAGCGGATTGAGGAGCAGCTAAGAACGGCAGCTCAGCCTCGACCTGACACACACGGAGCCACGCGCTCGACTTCTGACCTTGCTGAGTTGCTGCTGTCATTCGGTGGTGCGTCCACTGGGGGAGATGTGCTGACCAAAGGCACACGCTTCACCCATACAGAGAAATTCACCTTTACACAGGTACCCATCAGAATTTGTTTACTCAAACTGTGATGTGCCAAGGTTCCTACACACACTGGAAAATCTTGACATTTCTAATACTGTTTTCCAGTCATGGAAAATTTAGTACATGTCATGGAAAATAAAAGTGACATGACTGTGTTACTAACAAGATTATCTTAAAATTTTGTAAGCTTGCCAGAAATGGAAATGTACTAGAAATATGTGCCAAAAGAAATATTTGTCTAAAATATTTTTTTTTCGTGTGTTGAGTGAGAAGCGGAGTGCTAATATGTGATGTCATTTTGTGTATTGAATGACTGTAGATGTGTTGCAGTAAATACACGCTAAACAAATAGGCCTGTCAGTAGGCTGTCATGTAATCTAGGCTGAGACAAACAGAGAGTATTAATAGTTCTGATAATATGCTTTCTCAATGGGACTCTGAGATTGGTCATTACAGTTTTTCACTTTTCTTATGATTATTCTAGTGAATTAATGTACTATAATACAGCTTTATAAACAATAAATAAACCTTTCAAACACAAAATTTTTATTATTATTATAAACATTTATATAGTAATAATATTCATGGGTATTATGCTGATTAATGGGCTATAGTACAGCTTTTTTTAAACCAATACATAAACAAAAATAATATTATATTTATCAATTATAAACAGTTTATATAGTAATTCATAATGTGTATTATTATTTTATTGCTGCAGTCTAATGATTATTTAGTAAATGGTTATTAAATATGCATATTGGTTATTGGACACTTGTGCAAAAAGTATAAATGATCAGTATTTGTCAATTTCTACTTAAATAACTTCGTTATTTTTTACATTATTAAAAGTTAATTTTAGATCCTTTATCCGGTTAATTTAATCTGCTTGGAGATACATCTTAAAATGTTTAGGCTCTTAGCTAAAAAGCCAAATTAAAGTAAAAGGACAATTATTTTTTTTAGGAACCTGAGAAAGCAGCCCAGCAGATGGCAGCAGCAGCAAGCGCACTTCCCAGCTCTCACCAATCAGAGGAGGACCTAAAGGCCCAGCAGGAAGCAGAACTTTCTGCTCTGCAGCAACAGTTGCAGCAATTGTCAGTCCAAATGGAAGAAGTGGGCGGAGATATTAAGCAGCTCACTGTGTCCATCCAGCAGGTAATGACCAATCAGATAAAATGAAATGTGATACTGACAATATATCACATTACATATTATATCACATAAATAGTGATGTAACGATAATAATGAAGGGAAATTTTTTAATTCTCCGATTTCAAAGTGAATTGGAACTAAAATTTTTGCTTTGCGTTAATGTATGCAGGTGTCGGATGAGTTGCAACAGAGTGAAGTGAGTAATGCCGAGAAGGAGAATTCAGTCAAAATGAAGAGACAGACCATTGACCTACTGCCTGACGCTGAAAACAACCTGCTCAAGTTACAGGTAGACACGTCACACCAAGTACACACCTGTACCATCCCCTCTGACTTGATGGCAAATAAAAACAGGAATAACTGTACAGTGCAAACAGAATTAAACCGTATGTAACTATGCTGTGATGACATGTAATGACATTCTCTTCGTCTGTCCTGTGTTTGTGTTTTGTAGAGTCTGGTAGAGGCCAGCTCTAAACGAGTGGTTCATTTGGCCTCTCAGTGGGAGAAACACAGAGTCCCGTTGATTGACGAGCACCGCAGGCTAAAAGAGCTGTGCAGCAACAGAGAGGTACCTTGTGTTACCCTGATGTGTTCTACAGCCTTATAGCATCTGCACTCCTGTCTAAACAGCCAAATATGTAGATATTAATAATTGCAGTCATTTTAATTATCATCTCTGATTAATTAACAGGCTTATTCATTGATCCATTGATTCATTTTTTTTTTTTTGTAATTTATTATACTTATTTTTTATTTTAAATAATGCTTTAAAGTTTAAAGCAATAAAGTTTGCTGTGCTTGTTTTTAGGGCTGCAAAATTTGGCCCAAAATGTTGTGATTATAATTTATTATAAAATATAATTTTTTTTATGATGATTATTATTATTACTTAATAGAATTATTGAACTAAGAAATATTGATATTGTAATATTTAAGTGTAAAATAAAAAATGAGTATTTAATGAAAACGATCCTCATCTACACAAACGTTTGCACGATGTATCAGAAACAATCTCCGTCTACACTACATAACCGAAAACGCTTGTCACATGACTGTTCATGCACACTGAGCATGTGCGTGTAAGTGTAAACAGCTGCCTCTTGCGCATGTAGGTAGCTGCAGTATTTTAAAAAATACAGAGTTTAACTGCACAATGGCTGATAAAAATGACAAATCCAGCAAAGATTGCTGTTCAGTCTCCATGTTATTGTTTACACGGTTGTCAAGGATACGCAGAACGAATGTGGGCAGCCATGCAATCGTTTTCAAAAGTCTCTGTTTTTGTCCGTTTACACTGAAACGCAACCCCGGCGTTTTCAAACTAAAATGGGCTCTGCAATGGAAAGGAAAGGAAAGTCTCCATTTTCGTGGGTTGAAAATGATCAAATGTTTCAAATGTTTTTATTTTGGCAGAAAACAACAGGGAGTTCTTAAATCTTTTCTTTTGTTGACAACAGCCGGTTTATAAACTCTTCTAATTACAAGTTTGGGATGTTGGGTGACGCATGTTGTATTTCCAAATGTACATTATAAGTGAGGAAAACTCAGAGCACAGGCAGAGATGATGAGTCCATGATAACTCTAGATAACCTGCGAACATGAGCTGTTTTGAAACACTGAAAACTCTGGATCATCAGCTGCTCGCATGTAAAAAAAACACAGTGACTGTTTCACTCTAAAACACACAGCACATATATCTATATAATTAAACCAAAGCCTTTTTTGATAATTGCACTAACCCATATCACATTTTCCATTTTGTTATAATTAATAGTGCAGCCCTAAATTTGATTTTGACTGCTTTTTTTTTTTTGCATTCACGAAGTGACCAATTATGTGAACTTTTGCTTAGTCTGAGTCCTCCAGGAAGCTGTCAGAGATCAAAGACCTACATGACAAAATCAGACAGTCTGCTGAGGAGGCCAAAAAGAAAGAAAGTCTGTACAAGCAGCTGGTATGTTTTCATTTTTACCCCTCCCCTATGCTTTTCAGTCATCCAGGAAATGCACTTAGCACTACACCATGTCCTAACCAGTCACAGAACAAAAACAAGTGTCATATGCCATCTGTCCCACGTACATGAGGTTTTGTTAGCATCAACCACAACCACCATTTGGTTTCTATATCTGCTGCATATCAGCATCTCTATATCAGCACCTTTTATATCAGGTGTGTAACCTCACCCCCCTTGGAAACTCTATATATTGAACTGTATTTAAAGTGTGTGTATAATAATCTGCATTACATTACTGTTTATTAAACATCAAATATGTTCTGATTGGACAGGCAAATAAATGTACACATGGTTAGGACATGGCAAAGGTTTGATCGTTATTGTTTGTTCGTTTAACATTCAGCAAATGTTTTTCCACAGCTAACAGAGTATGAAACGCTGTCTAAAGATGTGTCACGCTCAGCCTATACCATGAGAATCTTGGAGATCGTAGGCAACATAAAGAAACAGAAGGAGGAAATCACTAAGGTCTTTGTTGGAGTTCATCCTTTATCTACCCCTCAATAAAATACTTCATCTGAGTTCATGACCTCTGTCTACAGTCGTCAGCTTTGTGTTTGAAGTTGGCTGGTCTTCAGAAGCCTTTTGACCTCTGACCCTATTAATTGACCCCCTGCAGATTTTGTCGGACACAAAGGACTTGCAGAAAGAGATTAACAGCCTGACTGGAAAACTGGACCGAACATTTGCCGTCACAGATGAACTGGTGTTTAAGGTCAGTCTTATATATTGTGGGGTACAAAAGTCAGGTTTTTTTTTTTTTTTT
>RJVU01027606.1:1079018-1092592 GCA_003731715.1 Anabarilius grahami | reverse complement strand
TATTGAAAACAGCTGTGCTGCTTAATATTTTTGTGAAAACCATGATAATTTTTTAGGATTCTTTGAATAGAAAGTTTAAAAGATTTGTTTTATATATATATATATATATAATATTTTGTAACATCAGATTCAGAAAGTTTCTTTACTGTCACTTTATGATCTGAATAAAAGTATTTATTTCTTTCAAAATAAATTATTCATTTTATGTTCTAGTGTTTTTAGGTGATCATTGTTTTGTATTTAAAACACTGTATTCAGTATTAAAACACTGAAATCTTTTCAAACTGCAGGATGCAAAGAAAGATGAATCTGTCCGCAAATCTTACAAGTACTTGGCTGCCTTACATGAGGTATGTGTCTGCATATCATTAAGATGATCCACAAATAAATATTATAAAATATATTTATTGATGTTGTCACTGGTCCTGATATTTGTCCATGAATAAAATATAATGTAATGCTGAACTGCAGGTACTGTGTTCAAAACACATTCTTGTCTCATGTGACAAGCCCTGCAAAAGGCAAGCTGCTTGTGAACCTTCAAAAAACATTTTAGATAACAATGGCACATAATGTGGTGGCTTGTGCTCCTTAAGCTCTGGCCATTAGCAGTGCTTTAGTCCTTCTGTTCAATCTCTGAACTACACAGCTCAACTTGAGTTAATGCCCTTGGTGACTTTTTACAGGATTCTGGCTACTTTGTCCTGCAAAATAGTTTTTATTTTAATCATTCTATCATTTCTGTGCTCTTAGAACTGCACTCAGTTAATTCAGACCATTGAGGACACAGGAACCATCATGAGAGAAATCCGAGATCTTGAGGAGCAGGTGTGAAACCAACTCATGTTTAGATGCATTTTCATTTGTTAAAACTAAGCAAACATTTCATTGTCACTTTTCAACCGTGTGATTCTTGATTTTTGTAGATTGAGACCGAAAATGGAAAAAGGACAGTTAGCAATCTAGAGAAGATTCTTGAAGACTACAAGGCCATTCGTCAGGAAAACTCTGCCCTTGCTGCAAAGATCCGGGAAGGTTGAGTCCTTGCGCCGTCCATGTTTGATAATACTGCAGAGCGAAAACCCACCCTGCTGAAATGAGTGCTGCTGTGAGAGACGTCAGTTTGGCTCCCATCTGCGTCAGCCCTCCATCAGAAATAATCCTCATCACATCAGCAACTTTCAGCTTTTACTGAGGGTTTGAACACAGGAGTTTTTTGCATCAAAATGACACAAATTTGAAGAAATGTTAGTTAAAACTAATTCTGATCATTGTGATGAGATTCTGTTTTTAACAAAAGCTTGGACTGCAATAATTTGAGAAGGACCAGTCCCACCGCTTCGGCTGGATAAGACAACATCTTTGTTATACGGTGATAACCATATTATGTACATGAAAGTGTCCGTTAACAGTGACCTCTGATTGTTGTTCATTGTATGGGTTGAGCTGCTCATGAACATTACAAGATTCAGGTGATTTGATTGCACTTGGAGAATAGTGGGCTGATAACAACTTAAAACACTCATGAACAGCTTGCTTGTTTCGTATTAAAGCATAAATTTGATATCTGTTTGTTTGGCTCTGATGGATCCATAGAACTGTTAAAATACTCCTCATTTAAAAGTTTTATTGTATTTGAACCTCTGTGATAGAAAAGTCTGTCAGGCTGACTGTAGGAAAGCTGTGTAAACACATTTAAGTGTCTGATCGACTAACACTGATGATTGTCCCAATCAAACTGGTTTTCAAAGTTTATGCCATCTTTGAAATGTTTGATTTTAGAGATATGGAAAATAATGTTTTGTAATTTACCATTACTTGTATACATCTGCTCAATCTCTGAACATGATGTTCTGATATTTCACCGTTTTGCCAGCAGTTGTTATTGTCCTTTAAAAGGTCATTTTTTTTCTTTTGCAAAATATTTTTGAGAATGAGGTTTTGACTCTTGAAATGAGGTATTTGATCCTTTGATTTATTAGGGTAAAGATTGACATTTGATGTAATAATTAGAAATCATAGGGCTGCACGATTTGGGGAAAAGTCTAATTACAAATTTATATAGAAAAGAATGTTTTGTAATTAGCCATGACTTGTATACATCTGCTCAATCTCTGAACATGATGTTCTGATATTTCACCAGTTTGCCACTAGTTGTTATTGTCCTGAAGAAATTAATGGCTGATTGAATCTGACAAAAACGTCACATTTAACTCCAAATGAAGATCAATGTATATATATTTTGCTTTAATGAAACCTTACAATAGTTTTAAAAAGTAAAAAAAAAAGAAAAACCCACATTTTAATATTTATTTAAAAAAAAAAAACATTTTTATTGACAAATGTTTATATAATTGTCCTGATAATACTGTCAAATTAACAGGGTGGAAAAAATGAACATAATGGAAACTAAACAATCCTAAAAAATAATCTGGGATAGTGACAAAACGCTCTCTCTCCCTGCCACACCCTATTCCACACGTATTCAAATGATGCTGTATGAATCTGAATGCATGCAAGTTATTTCCGACATGAATGGCAACATTTTACATTCATTATTTTATGTTTCTTTGCTGATTAGTCCAGTAAATGAGTGTAAAACGTGCCTTTGCTCATACTACTACAACACCTAAAATCGACTAGACAAAGTTAGTGTGCATTCCGGATGGGCTCGTAAATAAAAATCAACTGTGCCTATCTGCTAGGATAAGAGAGTCGGATAAGTCGAACATATGATTAAAGGTGGTAATTACATCAGTCTTTTTGTTGCTGCACTAAACCCTGGTCATAATGCCGTTTGTTTCAGGTTTTAGGCTGCAGCGCATTGCTGCAAGCAAGGACGAAACACGCCAAGCGTAAAACAAGACCCACAACTGCCTCAAAAACATCTGATGTTTTTCAGGGAGACCCAGTGTCTTCTTTGGTCACATCATGTACTTACATACCAGCGTCTCTGTTAAGCATTTTCAGTCACGTAGCGCATGTAGGCAGTTGCCAGGTCGTTTGACCAATCATAAGGCACGAAATGTTGCACAATTTTCATGAAGAAAACGTATTGGTTGGACTGGCATGTAAACACATTTTCCTCCTGAACCAAACCCTAGATGAGGGACGTCGCAGGATCCACGTCTTATTGGTTCAACGAACTGTCAATCATTACGAGTCTGGCATTTGATTGGTTAATAAAACAGCTTGAGCCCGACCAGCGATGCTCTCAGCAAACCTGTATCTGTTCCCTCAGAAGCGAGCTTGGTTAACACGCGGGGCAAGTGCGAATGAAAGAAGTGAACAACATCGTTAGTGTAGTTTAGACATGGCTTGCAAAAAATTAGGCAATTTAAGCCATACAATGTGGCAAAAAAGTTCTAGTTGCAGAGTTGTGCTGTGCACAGGATTGAATATTCCTGCTTTTTCTTGTGGAAGCTTCGCCTCGGCGGGTTCAACAATGAACGGGCAGAAATGCTGCAAAGATGGACAGAACTGTGGACCGACGAAACATTTGGCAGCTAATCATAACCCCGTTGGAGCCGCAGTCACATCGCACAGACACCAAATCGTGGGCAAAAATAGAGGCGAAGAATCTCTAACCAAGTCTGGCAGGGCTTTCTCGTCCACGGCCCCGCAGATCAACAATAAAACGTACTTGTGGGCGAGATATAATGAGATGAAACGGCTCGTGCATGGTATGTTGGTTTAATATGAGTTCTCATATGATGTTTTGTAATCTGCACTCATGCCAAAACGTATTTGCCCACTTTCTCCCGTTCCAAAGAGGCGCTGGCCTCTGGACATTTGGTAAACAACTGCCATTCACATGTCCACTGCATGATCGACGTTTTCTGTTAACCACTGTTTCAGGTGTAAGAGGCCTACTAACTAGAGTTTCTCCCTTATGCGCCTTGTTTATGGACAGACTAAGCAATATTTAAAACATTACATTACTTATTTAAATGCATGATAATAAACTTCAAGTCTCTCTTTGCCTCTTTACAGATTTGATTCCTCCTGGAGTGTGCAATCTTCTGAACCCTTCCACTATCTATGCCAACAATGAGGTGAATCTGGAAGAGGTGGACATCTACGGCTTTGACTATGATTACACACTAGCTCTCTATTCCAGCGCGCTGGACGAGATGATCTACAACAAGGCGCGAGAGTTTCTCGTTCAGCACTACAAGGTCCGAGAAAGACACTCGACTTCATGGACATATAAACCTGTCGTTTTGCATGTTTCATGTTATTGGGCAAAATAATTATAAATGCCAGGAGTTATTATTATGAGGATAAACAAAAACAAAAAAAACACTTAGGGACCATTCACACAGAACGTGCTTTTACGTTTAAAAACGCGAGATGCATGGCAATGAAATAAATAAAAAACCACGTTAAACTTCTTTTAACTTGATAGCCGCAAAACTGTCAAACACGTCTGTCTAGCCCAAACACGCCAGACGCAGGGTAGTGAAATTAAAAAAACGCAAGGTCTAGACCTTCTTTTTTCTTCTTCTTCTTCTTTTTTTCAAAATTGAATGTTTAATTTCAGTAAACTCAAAAGTCTGTCTAGTACGTTTCAAAGTCCCTTTCAAGAAAAGTCTGTTCACTCGGTGGCCATATTTGCAATGCCTCCGGGCAGCTATTTCGGGCATCCAAGACCAACAAGTCCCATCTATTTGAATGGGCGAATCCTGAAATCTCAAAAACTGCTTGGCGAACTCACAATGAAATAACATTTCAAATCAGCAACAAAATCTGACATCAACTGCCCCATAAATGTTATTTCTTATGCTCAAATAGCATTTAAAAAGTATACTTTTCAGGCTCGATTAATCAATGTGCATGTGCCGTCCTAAGCGCGATTGGCTATTTTACTTAGAAGGCGGGACCTATTCCGCCAGTTTTTCCCATTCATGACTAATAGGAGTGAACCGTCTTTCTATATCTATAGTCTTTGGTACATTTTCATAGAAAACAATGGAAGAGCAGCTAAATGCAAAAACGTGTTTTGTGTGAAATATGGAACACGCTTTGCATTTAAAAATGTGAGATGCAGGGTCATGGAATAAACAAGGTCAAGAAACACATTTTTTAAAAGTGTAACTTCTTTTAACGTCAGCGCCACATTTTTAGAATGTCGAATCATGCGCAAGACAGTGCAAAATGCAAGTCAAAACACGTCCATCTAGTGCATATTTGCATAGAAAACAATGGAAAAGCAGTGCAGTTGAATGCAAAAATGTGTTCTTTGTGCACAGCCCTCAACACAACATGTATCCTGGGATTTTGGCTCCGCTCCTCAGATTCCTGTGTGGTTCTGTTTTGTTTAATTGTTCTAATGACTGTGATCTGTCTGAGGGATCATGTGGAGTCAAGGAGTGGGAGGTTAAAGGTTGGCATGTTTGAGAACCCTGTTTTGTTATTTCTCTTTCTTTTACTAGTACCCTGAGGGAATCAGTAAGTACGACTACATTCCCAACTTTGCAACTCGGGGCCTTCACTACGACATCCAAAAGGTACGTTAAACATTCATGATTTGAGTTTTTGCAGCGTTGTTTTATTGCAGCTTTACTATTATAGAAATTAAACTTTTATTATTATTTCAATGCCACAGGGACTTCTCATGAAAATTGATGCCTTCCATTACATCCAGTTAGGCACTGTTTATAGGTAAACTGTCCCTCATTTGATCAATATAGATTGTGAGTTTGTGTGGAGAAGTGTGTTATGTAATTCATTATTTGTATTTATTCTATACGCAGGGGTCTAAAGCCTGTCCCTGATGAGGAGGTCATGAAACTTTATGGAGGTTCAAATCATGTTCCCCTCCACCAAGTCAGTGGATTCTATGGCAAGGTGATAGTTCCACTAACTTCATTATGCATTCTCATTTCATCAGTCAGTTTTACACTCGAGATGACAGATGTTTACATAGCAATATTTGATGCTTACATTTTTGTGCCTCATTACTAAGAGGTCAGTGAGGGTAAAGTGGTGCCACCCTGTCAGGATCCCAGATCTGATTTTGTGTGTCCAGCCACCATGAGTAAGTGGCAGTACGCTATAGACCTACAACAAAAACATTACAGCCCTTTTCTGTATCGGATAGTTATCAGGCACGTTCTCTGCAGGGTTTCCATGGTCATGGGAAACACATATATTAGGGATTTATGAAATGTTGTTTTTCAGACTGTGAAAAGTCATATATGATTAATGATGAGTTTACATTTTTTTCTAGTTATTCTCCATTGTAAAATGCTTCATTGACTAAATATTGCAGTAAAACTTGTTCACAAGTCAGACATTACTAGACTAACTTGTTTAAAGTGGTTCACAAATTGATATGAATATCTCATTAAAGCAGTGGTTCTGTTAAGGTCGCAGACAGTAGGGAAGACCAATAAAAGTATTCAAATAAATAAAACTTTGTTGAAAAATACAGATTTATTATTTAAAAAATATTTTGAATTGTACAAACTGAGATGTTTATGTTAAAGCCATGCAGGTCATGGTAATATTAATATATTTTTGAATGTTTGATTTTAAGGACATTATTGTTTACTTTTTTTTACAATAAGGATTTAGCTCTTTGTTGATGTCCAATTTAAAATCAGTTGAGAACCACTGCATTTTTCTATAAAAAAAAGAAAAGAAAATCATGAACAGCTGATATGGTCATGTAGATTCATGGCTCTGGAAATTTTTGTTAAATACTGGTTAACCCTTTTTTTCTCTCTGTGAGGTTTTGCACTAAAATGGTCATTAAAATATATGACCTGCAATTTCCTCACAGTAGAATATCACTATTTCCAGCTCCTTTTTAGAGCAGGTATATAATATAAGTATAAAGATGAAAAGGAACTTTGCTTATTCATCATTGTTTTAAAATACATCTCATGACTCATGCATTTTATTGTTATTTGTTCCAGGGTCCCAAAATGAAACAGTTCATGGATGTTTTCTCCATCCCTGAGATGACTCTTTTGGCAGCTGCGAACGATTACTTCATCTCAAATGACATAGAGTACGACCCCGTGCATCTCTACAAAGATGTGTCAGTAAGTGTGAAGTCAATATGCCCTCCTTGAATCCTGATCCAACAACTTTGTCAACCCAAAGTGTGTTAGTGAATTTGCACAATAAAGCTAGTCTGTTTTTACAGACTGTGGGAATAGTTTACAAACTGCTTTAGTCATTTAAAACTGTGAAAGCTGTTTCTTGTCTGTCGTTTTGTAAACCCTGTCCTCAAGCTGAGCGGATTCTTTCTTCTGCCGGTGGTTAAGTGCCGCTGACTGATTTGTTTTCATTCAGCCTTGATCACGGTGGTCCTGAATTGGGTTACAGAGCGGCTTTGTTTTTTCCTGCTGTTTTGGGTCAATTTACTTGCAGAATGTAGTCTCGTCTTTCACTTCTGCTTTTCAGCCCCACTCTCCACCTCTTCTTACTTGAGCTCTTGCTGACTAGCAGAAAATAAAAAAAATCTTGGCCGAGCAGTAAATGGCTAAAATCCTCTTCTTTCTTTTTTTTCTTCTTTTTTTTTTTCAAACAACCAAAGTGTCAACATGAATCAAATAAATTATTTTGCAATTAGTGGTTTTGCGTCATCAATGCATTGCTTGTCAGGAAGTAGAGCGTCAGCACTTGTTTATCTTTCATGTGCAGCTTTTTGAATTGACTTCTGTCCACACTGGTAGAACAGATTGTACTGTACTCGCAGAGGTGTGTGGGTATGTAAGATGTCAAGAGGGAACCGGAAACCTGGCAGCGGATCAAAGTAAAGCTTGTGAAATTTTTTTTCAACAAAGGGGAGAAAAGAGAATAGAAAGTGTTTTGCGTCAAGCACTTGTTCACGAAAATGTTTGTTAAACACACAAAATCTGTCTTTGCAGGATGCAATTGGAATGGTGCATATAAAGGGTTACATGTACAAATGGATCATGCAAGATCTTGGTGAGTTTTAACAAATATTTTCTATGTACATTAACCAAATTTTTCATATAACATGTGGCACAAAAATGTCTTAAAGCCATAGTTCACCCAAAAATGAAAGTTCTGTCATTATTCACCCTCATATCGTTCCAAACCCGAAGACTTTTATTTATCTTCGGAAAACAAATAAAGATATTTTTGATGAAATCTGAGAGTTTTCTGTCCCTACATAGACAGTTATGCTACTGAAACTTTGACGCTTCAAAAAGTTTATAAAGAGATTGTCAAATTAATCTATATGAATTGAGTGGTTTAGTCCAAATTTTCTGAAGAGACACGATTACTTTATATGATGAACAGATTGAATTTAGGCTTGTTATTCAAATATAAACATTCATCAACTCGCACATCAGTTGGGGTAAACAGAAGCTCAAGTATGTTTGCTTGACATGCGAGAACCAATAAAGTTAATTCTCGTGTGTTACGCAGCACGTTTGAGGAAGAGGTTTGTTTTTGCGCATCAGTCATGTTCAGTTGAGATTCTGTTTATGTTCACTGATCAATGTTAATATGTGAATAAAAGCCTAAATTAAATATGTTCATCATAAAAAGCAATCGAGTCTCTTCAGAAAATTTGGACTAAACCACTCAATTCATATTGATTTGTTTTACAATCTCTCTATAAACTTTTTGAAGTGTCAAAGTGGTAGTTGTGTAGATCTTTCTGAGGGACAGAAAGATCTCAGATTTCATCAAAAAGATCTTCATTTGTGTTCCGAAGATGAACGAAAGTTTTACAGGTTTGGAACGACATGAGGGTGAGGAATTAATGACATAATTTTCATTTTTGGGAGAACTAGCTATCCCTTTAAAATTTCAGTTAAACTAAGACTTCAAGTTTCTTTAGCAAAGAAGAGATCATGTTATTGAAAACTGGAGCTAATGAAAACCAGACTTGAATTTGACCCTCTCAGACTGTGTGTGTGTATGTGTATGTGTATGTGTATGTGTAATATATAGTTGGAGAGCAGTCTTTTGTTTTCAGAGCAGACTGTTGCATAATTGGACCTCTCTGGAGAATGAGATTTGAAGCGAGCAGTTCTGTTGGGCTAGCCCAATCTAATCTTTAGTTTTAATCCTTGTTGTATCCCAACGGGAACCTGCAAATCCTTATCACAGATGTTCCATTGCAGTATAAACACTTTTTAGGCAAACAGGAAAAACAGATCTGATAAGATTCTGTGACATTTATCATAGTCTGCAGAAATAACTGATTTGGTTTTAGTCAGTTTAGAATAGACTGGCTTTTAGAAAACCCTTTTTTCTTCCTAAATTTCTGCCTGTTGTTACCCCTTTTCCTTCCTTATTTGGTCCCCAGAGAAATACATTCTCAGAGGAGATGAGACATACGCTGTGTTGCACCGGCTGGCCAGTCAAGGAAAGAAACTTTTCCTTATTACCAACAGCCCCTTCAGCTTTGTGTAAGTTTAATTTTTGATGCATCATATTAAGCGGATGCTTTTTTAAAAGACCTCAACGCCAAGCTCCTTACAATTTGTAAAAAATTACCATTTATTTTTGACCCCTAATTCTTTTTTTTTTGGTCCCAAATCATTATTTCACACAGTCATACATTTGAACATCAGCTTATTTATATTGGTAATTTTTTGCACTGTGAAATAATTGTGTGTGTGTGTTTTTTTTATTTGTTTTTCCAGTGATAAAGGCATGAGGTACATGGTTGGAAAGGACTGGAGGGACTTTTTTGACGTTGTCATCGTTCAAGCTGACAAGCCTCATTTTTTTAATGACTGTGTAAAGTAAGTCTGCTTTATTGTGAATGGAAAATATCTCATTTACAGTCTTCTGCCCTAAAATGTTGCCCAGTGTGCCCTTTGGAAGAGATGATTCACAATATGAATCTTTTTTTCAGGATTATGTGATGAATAGAAAGTTCAAAATCATTTTTTAAATATTTTCTAACATTATTATAAAAGCTGTTACAATCAGTTTTGATCAATTTAATGCATCCTTCTGAATAAAAGTATTAATTTATTTAAAAAAAAACTGTCTTCAAACTTTTGAAATGGTAGAATATTGATTCCCAATCATTTTTTCCGCAGAATGGTTTAAAAAAAAAAAAAAAATTGTTTTGTCCTGAATAACCTGCCACTGTGATTTTAAAATATCTCTCTCTTGATTGTCCAGACCATTCAGACGTTTGGACAGCAATGGAGACTTGCAGTGGGATAGGATCAAGAGTTTGGAAAAGGGACAGATCTATAAGCAGGTAACGCAGATTTGTTGTGTCCTGCATCATGTCTGTTTATTCTGGTAAGACGATTATGAGCAATACAGGCAGATCTCTTTTCTGAGAAGCTTTCAATTGCTACATTTATGCTGACTCATCAGTGAGTCTGGATTAAATCAGGGATTACAAATACATCTGGGGAAATTGTTCAGAATTACTGGGACATTCAGCCTACTTATAAGTCCTCAATTTGCAAGAACACGTTATTTTAAATTGTACATGGATAACTTTTCTCTAAACATTTTGTTTTTCCTGTGAGAATAACCCAAATCCTTCCAACTAAGAATTGAGTTTCTCTTAATTGTAGAATGATTTATCCAAAGTGGAAAAAAAGGTGACATGGTCAACTTCAGTCTCATTGGAAAATCAATTTGACAAGAGTTAAGTTGTGTCATGCATCTACAAACAGACTTGGCTGACCAGAACAGAGGCTTAGCCTGACTTTATATATCCACCCTCAGGCAAGATAAAGTTAAAGTAGCAAATGAAAACCATCCTAAATTGGGAAAGTTCCCTGGCAGGAACCTTAGAGCAAACTGTTCCTTCCATACAAATCCAAATAAATGTCTGTTGACACGTAGCTTCCGGAAACTTGAATGAGTATTGGGAAAAGAACCTTCAGTGTGTCGTAGTTTCTTGCCGAGTCAAATCCTTTACGTCAATCACAATGTTAGCAGCTGGTTAACAAAACTGCCTTTGTTTTGCTTTGTTACAGGGAAACCTTGTAGACTTTCTGAAGCTAACAGGATGGCGGGGATCCAAGGTTTTTTATTTTGGTGATCATCTCTACAGTGACTTGGCGGTGAGTCAGCATCATGCTTCTGTTTGAAAACGTGTGCATTTGTTGCTCAAATGTCTTCCATTTGTTTTTACTGCTTCAGATTGCTTGGTGTAAAAAAGTAGCAGTAAATCTCACTCTACAGTTTTTATAATCAGTTTCCAGGATCAAACAGTAACACTCATTATTATAAAAAGGTTCTTGAAGTGGACATCCTGAAAAATAAACATCCTGTCTTGGCATTTTAGGACCTGATGCTGCGTCATGGGTGGAGGACGGGCGCGATCGTGCCTGAACTTGAGGTGGAGACGAAGGTGGTGAACACGGAGCAGTACGCTCAAAGTCTCACATGGCTGCAGGCACTCACCGGACTGCTGGAGCGCATGCAGGTTATTATAATATTATTTGTGATTAAATGTATTCAAACTTATTCAGTCATACAAATTGAACTTTAAAAAAATGATTCTGTATGCAAGCAAGTTTTAATGAGAGCAACAAAAAAAACACGTCTGCATTACATGTGCTCGCATTCCTCATATTGGTTGCATATGACTGATCTGAAAGGTTTGGCAGAGGTCCATTCGCTTTATATTGATCTGGATTGATTGTTCTGAGTGTTCGTAGCCAAAGTTAGATCCTCTATGTATGAAAAGCTTGGTGTGATTGGTTTCTCTGTTTACATAATCCACAATGCGTTCAACCTTATATTCGGTCAAGGTTTGGGTGATAATTGTTTTAAATTCTGCTACTCAAATTAGAGCCTCTGAAAATGCTATAAAATGTTTCGGTTGTGGATGAAAAGGAATGTAAAATTTAATCTGACACTGTTACTTTAACATCCAAGTCTATATGTCCTGAAGCAACATTAGCGTTATCAGCACATTAATGAAGAGCTTTTCCTGTGCCTGTGCATGAGTTTTTGATGCAATATTTAATGTAATGCATGAGAAGAGTCTCACATGTGGAAAAAGGCAGTAAAGATTCTGTTACTAAAAATCTGCATCTTTTAAGTTTGGAATATATATATTAAAGTTGTTTGAGCCTAGATATTATTTTATTGTGTCCTGGGCACAAATTACTTTAAAATTATAACACAGCGTAATCAGACTTTTTGGTTTTTGATTAAATGTGACACATCAAATTCCAAAAATACATATATAAACATGATACGTTTTATACAATATATATAATGTGTTTGTTTGTCTTTAATTATTTACACTAATGTTCAAAAGTTTGGGTCGGTAAGATTTTATAAGTGTTATTAAAAGAAGTATTTTATGCTCACCAAGGCTGCATTTACATGATAAAAAAAAAAATACAGGAAAATATATATTGCAAATTATTAGTTTAAAATAAGTTTTTTATTTGAATATATTTTAAATGTGATTTATTCCTCTGATGGCAAAGCTGAATCCTGCAGAAATCATTCTGATTTGCTGAAACATTTATTATTATTAATGTTGAAAACGGTATTGCTTGGTATTTTATATTAATATATAACTGATATATTTTTCTGAATTCTTTGATAAAAAGAAAGTTAAAAAGAACAGCGTTTATTTGAAGTAGAACTTTTTTGTAACATTACAAATGTCTTCACTGTCATTTTTGTTTAATTTTATACATTCATGCTGAATAAAAATATTAATTTCTTACAATCTTACTGATGAACAAACTTTTGAACGGCAGTGTATATTACTTATTTATTTATATAACTATATAATGAAAGTCTGTGCTCTCTTTTGTATCATCTTAAAGTCTCAATTCCAAAAGTTTTCCCTGTTCATTTGGAGAGCAATCATTTTCTTTGGACGACTGACTTATTTACATCTTTTTTTTTGTTTTTTTTGTGTGTGTGTGTTTTTTTAGATGTATCGGGATCCTGAGTCAAAGAAAGTTCTGCAAGAGTGGCTGAAAGAGAGAGAGGAGCTACGGTAATTTATGCATTTAGCAGAAAATAAGACTTATTAACTTATTAACTATAACCTAACTTGTCTACCAATTTTTTCTTATACAGGGCAGTGACCAAGAACCTCTTCAACCCTCACTTTGGCAGCATATTCCGTACCTGCCACAACCCCACCTACTTTTCCCGCCGCCTGTGCCGTTTCTCAGACCTCTACATGGCCTCTCTCAGCTGCCTGCTGAACTACGACCTCTCTTACACTTTTTACCCACGCCGAACGCCCCTGCAGCACGAAGCCCCCCTCTGGATGGACCAGCTCTGCACTGGCTGCATGAAGACGCCTTTCTTGGAGGAGATGGCCCATATTCGTTAAAGCCACTAAAGGTTTAATGTACAAATATGAACTGAGTGGAATGAGGGGTGTGTGGGTCTCTGGCATTGGAGACGTGGCACTTTTTGCGCAAACGCCACATGCAACAGGGCCATCTGCTGGATGTTGGGTTACAATGCATCTCAATGTTCTCAAGCCTTGGACAATGAAAGACAAAGGCTTGTTGATTAATTTCTTCTTATGTTCTTACCTCTAACTTTTTTACATTTGATGCTATTGCATTACGTATTACTAAACATAGTTAAATGTTACGTGGTTTACAGTTCTC
>RJVU01027606.1:1009116-1079004 GCA_003731715.1 Anabarilius grahami | reverse complement strand
TGTAGATTAATCCTGTGTGTCATAAGTTTTGTAGTTGCAACAGAGTGATGTTTGTATTAACATGAATCATGATAACAGGAAGGATGAAATATACTATACTTGTGGTACCCAGATTTTTTTTACTCTGGTAGGCCAAAGTATTGAGCCGCTGGCCAAAAATGCACAATATGAGTTACAATTACAGTAGGTCTGATTACATGTATGATTAGGTCAAATAGCTTCATAGATTTGGTGTTGTAATGTTACTTACCTTCCCCACACTACAGTAATAATATAGCCTAGACTCAAAGTTTAAACATGCAAAAATAATAACTGCCTTCACAGCTTTTTATTGCTAGAGAAATGATTTAGTTTTTTTTTTAATTGACAGCTGTATTTACACACAAGGAAGCTCCTGGAGGGCCAAACCAAATGCTGTTGTTATTTTTGACCTTGCAGGCCTTTGCTGTTTGTAGCTTTGGACTAAGCTTCTGTACAATCGGAGCGTTGTTTGCTTAAAGTTAAATCTGTGAATAGCTATGCTGCTAAAAATGCAGTTTTCCAGGAACAAGAAAGATGTCATCTTTTTGTATGTACTTGCTCTACAATTTCTAAAATCAAATAAAAGGCTTTGTATTAATGTCTTGATGGTACTGATTCTTATATCTTTCAGGGATGAAACGTAATCCAAAAATTACAAATCACTTTAAGTCTCATAATGCCAACCAAGACAGTGCTTATTTTATCAAAAAGAAAATAACAGTAATACTGTGAAATGGTTTTACTTATTTCAAAATGTAATGTATTCTTGAAGTGGTGCATATACAATCCATCTTCTTGTATTATATAATGAACTGAAAATAATAGTTTTTTTAAAACCAGTACTATTCTGGTATTTCTGTTACAGGTGATGTCTGTATTTGATATCTGAGAGGTGAGTGTCTGACCCATGTCAGGAATGCAGTAACAGTGTTTACTCATTTAGCCTGGCTTCCAGAGAATAAATATGTACTTGTTTTGTACTTAATTTGCTCATACAACCAAATTAACCAAGAGTTATTTTGTAGAAAGAATTGACAGTTTATTCTTGCGATAGCTGTATGAGATATGTAACTGTGTCTTAGGTCATGAAGGTCGTTAATGCATCCACAAACACGTAGGCATACTTAGCATGTGTAATTCTTTTTAGGATTTATAGCACCATTGGTCGCTATATGTTAAAGGTTACACTTTATTTTAAGGTGTTACAGTGTAATTATGCATTTAAGTACTATGTAATAATTAATTGCATGTACTTAATGTAGGGTTCGGGTTAGTTTCATGTAATTATGCATAATTTATAGTTATTACTACAGTAACTACATGTAGCATGTGTAACTGTAAATGAAAGTGTTACCATGTTAATCTATGACAATGAATCGTGTAGAAGTTTGTATCAGTGCTCTGTGTGGATGTAGTTTTCATGTTCTGTTCCAGTGAAGTCATAACAAAACTCAGCCCTGAAGGGAAAAGATATTGCCTATATGTTTTATCAAATTGTGCTTGCAGGGGTTGTTTATTATTATTATTATGAGATGCATGTGACCATGCCAAAGGAATAGTCTTCAGGAGAATTCAACAGTGTCCCAGATGAGAAGAGTCCATCTTGAATTTGTCAGTGCCATTGTTTTATTTCAAGGTGCATGCCAGTAATGTTTTTTTTTTCTTTTTTTCTTCCCTAAAACATGTTTATAAAAGCTTCTTAAATGCCCTAATTGAACTAAGACCTAATCCAGGCTTAATCTAAGCCCCGTTTGTGAAACGGGCCTGTAAGTACTAGTGTTTCTGTATCCTAAATTAGTTAAAGGCTGGATCCTATTACTCATTTTTTTCTACGGCCCATGGAAGCGTGGAGAACTTTGTCTTCAGTAAATTCTGTATGTAATTCCCCTGGCCTACATTCTTGTGAAGGCAAAGCTGAATTTTCAGCAGCCATATTGTCTTCAGAAATTTTATCATGATGATGATTTGGTACTTAAGCATTTCTTGAAAAAGCTTGCTGCTTAATATTTTTGTGGAAACCCTGACACTAACATTCAAAAGTTTGTGGTAAGTTTTTTTTTTCTTTTTAAAGAAAGAAAGAAAAAAAGACCAAAAATGGCAGTAGACTTACAAAAGATTGCTATATCAAATAAATGCTGTTCTTTTGAACTATATATTTATCACGGAATCCTGAAAAAATGTATCAACGTATAATTTAAATGAAGCCTTGGTGAGCATTACACACTTAAAATAAAATATAAAAATCTTAATGATTCCAAACTTTTGACCGACAGTGTAAAAGTACATGATCTGAATTCGAGATAATCGACAAGCTGCCGAGTAGCTGTCCGTGAAAGATTAGCACAAAATATAAATGTAAACAACAATATGTACATAGTGAGATTGATTGTATTGTCTGAATCTGCCATTGCAGCACAGCTGCCGAGTAGCTCGCCGTGATCGTATAGTGGTTAGTACTCTGCGTTGTGGCCGCAGCAACCCCGGTTCGAATCCGGGTCACGGCACAGATACGAGATGAGGCAGATCTTTTGTGTGCTATGGATGATATAAAACTTCTAAGATGATACAATGTATTTATAAATATGTTTGTGTGATTATATTTTCTTTAATTTAAATATAATTGCTATGTTAATTGGCATATAGCTTTAAACTATTTGTCATCGTTGAATTTAGGAATTATTTGAAAAAGATCGCATTAAATATTGTAATTTTTAAAATATTGGTAAAATGACTGATCTGTCCAAACATAAATCTTTTTTTTTTGACGTGTATCATTCCTTCCCTCGTGAATCCAATGATGTAATGCAAATGTGGCGTCATATCCTGTTGTTTGGTCCGATCTCAGGGAGACAGCTTTCGCTATGAAAGTAGCAAACGTAATGTCCTCTTATGTCATGATTATTGATCTAAGTGGACGAAGCACTGATTCCCCGTTTCACTCATACGTTAAAATACAGTTACACTTTATTTTTTAAAACACGAAAGCTTCTTGTTGTCTTGTACCGGGTCTTTTATTTTGAAACTTGTCAGCAGGATACTGGTTGTTTGACGTCTCTTGTCAACGGAATTTTCATTGAACCTGTCGAAGCTGTAAGAGAGGGGGAACGGGTACCTGGATCTATTGTTATTTTACTTTTAGTTTTTATTCTGGATGACGATAACGCAACTCTGAACGGAACCCCCCAAAGCGGACTACCCACCATGTCGGCTGAGGAGGAGAGGGGGGTAGTTCGTGTTAAAGTCAAGGTGAGGAATTGTGGGGACCGAGCGGCAGGTAGAAACCCCAATCACACAAACACACACACAGCGGGATGGAAACACAACAACACTCAGCATTCCACGTAGTCCAGCCAGGCCAGCAGACAGTGTCTGGTTGCATGTCTGCGTCTGTCATAGAGCTTTTTATCAGCCATAGTCTTCATGTCCATCGCGTTTACTTCGCTGGCATCTCAGTTGTTTACACATCGTGACCGCATCTTAATAATTCGTTTACAGAAGATGTGTAATAAACTTGTTTTAATCCATATATCAATATTTTTTTAGAAATATATTTATTTGTCATTCAGTTTAACATTTTATATTCATCCTTTGTTGTTCGTGTCACATAAATGTTCAACATATACACATAAATACATCTCAGTCGTTGTCATACTATGTTACAGTAATAATGAGTGTCACATGATCAACCTGCCATGTATTCTCTCGCTTGTTTTTCAGTCATTTCTCAGGTGTACAGTCTTTTTTAAGGAATACGAAAAGCAATGTATGCAGATGCAGGCCTTAGAGAACCACCATAAATGATTTAATGGCACTTAACATGTTGGGTTACTTGCAAAACAGGGGTTTTGCAGGCCTGTTTCTTCTTCAGGCCTTCTCTTTGGACATAAGAATTTAGGTCAGTGAATTTAATTTTAATCACAGTGAACTTGTAGTTAATCAAAGAGCTACACTGCCTCCATGTCACAAATTCTTGAGACATGGGATTAAAAAATAATAATAATTTTTGTTTGTTTTTCAAATGTATAATTGTCAATTGAATCATTTTCTGTCAACCCTCCCACAATTTGTAAGTAAATATAAATATTTTTTTAATATATATTTTGAGTCTGTTCTGTTAGTACTTATCAACATCAGAAAAAAATGCTACTGTATTCAATATGTATGAGTATGAAAGACTAAATATGGTAATTGTGTCAGCATTTTCAAGATTTTCTGTATCTGACTGTGGTGATGACAGTTTAATGGAGCGTCAAATCAGTCTGAAACCACCATGTAGCCTCAATTAATTTGTTCATGCTTGATTTTAGATTTTTGACACATTACTTTTGTTTTTGACAGTGTTGATCCCTTTTGAGTCAGTGTTGATATTGTTAATTAAAAATATTAACACTTTTGTTTTCGGTAATTGAAATAAAGCTGAAATATAAGGAAATTAGATGGAAAACTTAAACAAAAATGTGAAATGTTGCTGAAAAAACTTACTGATATAAATGTTTTAAGTACTAAAATTACTAAAACTTAAACTAAAGTAAAAGCTAAATACAAATATAAAAAACAAAATAAAAAACTATTCTAAAACAAACTATAAAGGAAAAACTGAAAATATAAAAATAAAAGATAATACTTAAAATATTAATAAATATTATAAACACATTTGGGAGAAAATGGAAGAAGCACCTGCAAACATGAGTGAATATTTCTGAGCATTTTGATACAGTTAATTTTTTTTCCCATGAGATCTAAGTTTTGTATTCTGTTTTTTCCCACTATTTAAGAGTCAGTGGTATCAAATGGCAACCTAAGTCTCAAAGTTTTGAATAATAAATGCAATTAGGTTCAGTGTGAACCTTGACAGATGTGCTGCAGTGTGTTCTGCTTTGGACAGATGACCTTGTAGTGCTGCGCTCAAGGTTTTAGCTCATGTTTGTGAAGTTCAAAGTAATCTGTACAGCCAGAGTCAGTTTCCCACGGTTGGTTGCAACATCGACAGAAACTCAACAGGCAGTAAATCCACCTGAATAAATAATGTGTCACCTGATCAGATGATTTGCATTTAAGAGGATAGAGTGATTAGCCTTTCAGGACTTAAAAATTAAGATAAATAACAAAACTGTGTTTTGTAAAATAGGGAATGTAACCCATTTTCTTCGTCTTTCTAAAATTGTACTTTTACTCCAAGCTTCCTGTTTTTCTGTCTGTTTGCAGAAGTGTGAAGGGGTGTTACCGGTGGAGTTCCGCTCCTTTGCTGTTGATCCTCAAATAACCTCATTAGAGGTGTTGCAGCATATCCTGATACGAGCCTTTGAGCTGAATGGGTGAGTGTGAACTGTGAAATTACAAAATATTTTAATTTTTGTGATAATTCTGATTTTGGTCTATTTAAAAATATGTATTGATAAGCCAATTTTAATGATTATTTTATAGCATTGATAGATAAATGAATTGCAGCAAACATAGATGCAGTCTTATTTTCTTTGGATCCCTGTAGAAAACGCAACTTTGGGATAAGCTACCTGTCCCGTGACCGCGGAGGTGTGGAGGTCTACGTGTCTCTGCTGTCTGACTGGGATTTAGATGCCGCCTTTGTCAGTGCGGCAAAGCCTTTTCTCCAGCTAAAGATGGACATCAAACCATCAGAGGACAGTGAGTGAATTGCACGTTCTCCTGTTTGGAGGGTATTAAATGTCTGTCAATCTCAGTAGGTCCTGAAAATTTGTGGCTGCTCTGTCTCCTTTATGAGATCTCGGAATTAACCGTTTATTATTTACAAATAAATAATCAATTAAAAAAATTTACTAAATATAAATTATTTTAGATGATTTCCATTCAATTCAAATGATTGTTCTGAAGCTCTGTGTATTTTTGAGTACATTTCCTGATATAAAAAGATAAGAAAATATTTTTAAGGGGGGAAATTCAAGTGATTGTTCTGTAATTGAATGTATTTTGTGTATATTCCTGAGAAGATGCACATATTTCCAGTATGTTATTTTGTAAAGTCTACATTGTGTCTTTATTGGGCACTGGAATTATTTTACAAACATTCTGCATTGACCTTTAATTAAGACTAATCCAGTTTCTAATCCTTTTTTTTTTTTCTTTAATGATTTGTTTTCTCATATTCTTCCCAAGGTCCTGTTTTGGAGGATTGGGACATAATAAGCCCTAAGGATGTGATTGGCTCAGATCAGTTGCAGGGAGAGAAGAGGTCATTGGCATCTGCTGCACTTCCCTTCACACAGTCGCTGCTTACCCAGGTTACTCATGATGTTCTTCACTCTGTTAGCCTGCTGTTTTACCAGCCAATGTCTACTGCGTTCAGTCAGGTTCACAGTCTGCTGCATTTATACTGTAATTCATGGCAATTAGCCCCAAACAATTGAAGACATTAGATATTTCAGGAGTTCTTGAAGGCGAAAGCTCTTTTGCTCTTGTAAGAAACAGCTTTGTGCTGCTAAATTATCGATCTGGCATCTTGCGCATTTGGTGTTCACAAATTTTGACCAAATATTACACTGACCAAAGACTCACTTAGGTTTTAACCAAACCCCTGTCGATATCCTGCTTGTTTGGGCTTGGCTCATGAAGCCATCCAGTTATAGAGTTAATAAAGGGTGCATGTTTCAATATTAGGGATCTAACGATTCACTCAACTCACGATTCACGATACTGGTTTCACGATACGATTTTCTTACTTTTTTTTTTTTTNTTTTTTTTTTTTTTTTTTTTTTTTTACAAAATGAGATTTAAATGAGAAAGTGTATTTATTATTTCTCAGACAAACTATATCGTTCTGTTTATTTTAAGGGCACTGCAGTTTTGTCATCTGCCACTTTAAATGCTCAAGCTTTTTAAAGCAGGATGGATTCTGATTTGCTCTCAATGTTTTAATCATTCATCAGCTGGAAAAAATTATTCGAATGATATCGTTTCTTTGTGCCGTGATTGCCGTTATCATTATAGTTGTGTTGTGGATTCTGCTGTTCTGTTATATTTAGAACGATTTTTAGAACTATCTTTATCAATATAGTTATCGTCCTTGGTGTGAACATGCCTTTAAGCACTAAAAGGTGAATTGACAATTTAGCTGCAGTGTGCACATGGCCACTGATAAGTAATTAATCTTATTCCAGATATTTTATGTCTAGGAATGTTTCTTTCCACCTGTCTTCCACCTAATATCATAGATTTAGCTAGAAATCTATATAAATTATGAACATTTTCTTTTATCTATTTCTCACTTTGTACCTACCTCTACATTCAGGTGGGTCGCACTTTATCGCGTGTGCAGCAGGCCTTGAGTTGGTCCTATGGGGAGGAGGTGAAACCATTCAAGCCTCCCTTAAATGATGCTGAATTCCACAGTTACCTGAACAGCCAAGGTCAACTGACCCGGCCAGAAGATCTTAGACTTCGTATATATCATGGTGGGGTTGAGCCATCCTTACGCAAGGTAACCAAACTGCTTTGCCATTATTTAACTAATCTAGTAATCTAAACAGTAATCTAACCCTTTACTTTGAATACAAATTGAGTTAATGAAGCGATTTTTATAAATTTTTGTTACTTATTTAAAAACTCCATAATGTGTATTTAGAGCTAGAAAAAAATATTTGATATATTTTATATCATACATGCATTTATGTGTGTGTTAGGGATGGGCATTCGATTACATTTTCTTAGTCGATCGTTGGGAGAATTAATGATCGACAATTGATTAATCATTAATATTTTATAATAAAATTTATTATTTAACTTTTATAATTGAAAAATGCAATGAATACAAAAATACAGCATGTTTTTCCTCGATGAGACCTATATTACAAGATCAACTTGTGGCAGACAGTTAAACTACGTTCAGTTAGGCAATCCGAACATATATGCGCGTGCATATGCGGTGCTCTAAAGCTAAAGAAAAGTTTGCTCCAGCTGCAAAACACCTTCGTACTACCATTGGTCCGTGACGATAACGTAACAGGAGGTGTGCGCTGAGGCTCCGCCTTCACTCGCGTGGACCGCGTCTCTGATTCATTTGATCTGTTGAGTTCAGTGAGGTAAGATCTCCGTGGGCGAAAACATGAACACACTGGATAGCTGCTTTATAGTACAAAATGAAGTTGTGCTTGTAAAAAAATAAGGCACTAACACTGTTTTTCATGTTTGATACTGTAAAGATGCTTGATTTTAAGCAATCTATTGAATAAAGTGCTATATGAAGACGTGACGTGACTGGAGTGCTAATTTGCAGAGCTCGTGCTAACATACCCATGTTGTTATGATCAGACGCTTTTCTTATGCTTTCTATAATAAATGCTTGCCGTTTTCTCATTTTTGTTGTGTTTATTTTGTTACTGAGAAGAAAGTGCATGGCACATATTTACATATTCATGTAACCTTTGCTCTCAGCAGTGTGGGCGGCTTCAGATGCTCGTTCACAGTATATCGCTGGTCACGCATTTCGAATTTTGTTTTACCCCCTAAACGAAGAACGGAAAAGAACTTCGTTTGAAGTATACTGGGGCCTTTATTCTTTTGAAATCAAAACGGAAGATCACAGATAACCGAGTATGGTGTCAAATATTGCACCCTGGTGGTAAAATGTTTAATTGCTGCCACACAGTGAAATTCATTTAATTGCTTCAAGACTCACACTACGCAACGCAACCTGCGTTAGATAAAAAAAAATGCATCAGATTAATCGATAACAAATGAACGTGATCGACGAAATTCTTAACGATCAATTATCGATCGTTGATTAATCATGCCCATCCCTAGTGTGTGTATAAATATCTTGAGGGCAACTCTCGCCCTGACGGACAACTCATGTCCATTAAGTTCCATAGCAGTCCTCTTTGCATTTTTAGCTGACTTTTTCTCATCCATCTCTGTATTTTTGTGACAGGTTGTTTGGCGATACCTCCTTAATGTGTACCCAGATGGTCTGACAGGGCAGGAGAGAATGGACTACATGAAGAGGAAGACGAGAGAGTACGACCAGCTGAAGAGTGAATGGACGGCACGGGTCAGCTCAGAGGATCTGGAGTTCATTCGGGGAAATGTTCTGAAAGATGTTCTTCGAACAGACCGAGCACATNAGGCACTAACACTGTTTTTCATGTTTGATACTGTAAAGATGCTTGATTTTAAGCAATCTATTGAATAAAGTGCTATATGAAGACGTGACGTGACTGGAGTGCTAATTTGCAGAGCTCGTGCTAACATACCCATGTTGTTATGATCAGACGCTTTTCTTATGCTTTCTATAATAAATGCTTGCCGTTTTCTCATTTTTGTTGTGTTTATTTTGTTACTGAGAAGAAAGTGCATGGCACATATTTACATATTCATGTAACCTTTGCTCTCAGCAGTGTGGGCGGCTTCAGATGCTCGTTCACAGTATATCGCTGGTCACGCATTTCGAATTTTGTTTTACCCCCTAAACGAAGAACGGAAAAGAACTTCGTTTGAAGTATACTGGGGCCTTTATTCTTTTGAAATCAAAACGGAAGATCACAGATAACCGAGTATGGTGTCAAATATTGCACCCTGGTGGTAAAATGTTTAATTGCTGCCACACAGTGAAATTCATTTAATTGCTTCAAGACTCGTTGATTAATCATGCCCATCCCTAGTGTGTGTATAAATATCTTGAGGGCAACTCTCGCCCTGACGGACAACTCATGTCCATTAAGTTCCATAGCAGTCCTCTTTGCATTTTTAGCTGACTTTTTCTCATCCATCTCTGTATTTTTGTGACAGGTTGTTTGGCGATACCTCCTTAATGTGTACCCAGATGGTCTGACAGGGCAGGAGAGAATGGACTACATGAAGAGGAAGACGAGAGAGTACGACCAGCTGAAGAGTGAATGGACGGCACGGGTCAGCTCAGAGGATCTGGAGTTCATTCGGGGAAATGTTCTGAAAGATGTTCTTCGAACAGACCGAGCACATCCTTACTATGCGGGCTCAGAGGACAGCCCACATCTCACCGCCTTGACCGACCTCCTAACCACCTTTGCTATTACACACCCACAGGTAAACATGCAGTTCTACTCTTTGATGACACTAGGATGTGCCTTTATTTCTTTGGAATATAAACTGTCCTCATTTACTTTTGTAGGTGTCTTATTGCCAAGGCATGAGTGACATTGCCTCGCCAATCCTCGCCGTCATGGATAACGAAGCTCATGCCTTTATTTGCTTCTGTGGCATTATGAAACGTCTCGAGGGCAACTTCCGCCCTGACGGACAACTCATGTCCATTAAGTTCCAGCATCTCAAGTTGCTTCTGCAGTATTCAGACCCTGAGTTTTATGCCTACCTAGTCTCGAAAGGTGCTGACGATCTGTTTTTCTGTTACCGCTGGCTGCTTTTGGAGCTAAAGCGTGAATTCGCTTTTGATGATGCCCTGCGAATGCTGGAGGTCACCTGGAGCTCCTTGCCACCTGATCCACCTGAGACAGAGGTGGAACTTCTGGGGCCAGCACTTGAGGCAGATCAGCCCAACGGCTCTCAGAATGCCCATCAGAATGTGGATATGGAGGAGATGGAAGAGAAGCTGACAGAAAGGCAAAGGAAACGTCACATGCTAAGACCGTCTCGAGAGGAGGCAGATGGGGGACGTTCCCTGGTCGTAGAGGAGGAGAAGGGGCCTCGGAAGGAAGGCGAAGGAGAGTACGGTGTAGATGACATGGTAAAGAATGATGTCACGGCTCCGGCTCCCTCATTTGAAAAACAGGCCAGTTTTGGGGAATTCAAGTACTATAGTGGCCGTAACGAGGACAGCTTTGAGATGAATGAGAATGATTGCTCCGATCCCACGTTATCTCCAGTACAGTTTCAGTCTGCACACTCTACCTTGCCATTCTCGGCCCGCCAGTCCACAGAGGAAAGTGAGGATGACCCTGGAGAGCAGGAACCTCTTATTGGTAATCATACACCATCATCTCCAGGACAGAGAGACTCTCCCAATGGTCAGGCAGCTTCCCCAGAATCATCTCTTCCTTCCTGTCTACCAAACTGGAAAAGTAGCTCCAATCAGTCACTAGAAGCATCTAATTCTGCCACCAGTTGGAGAACGGCATCTCCTGATGCCCTGTCAAAATGCACATCCTCTTCCTCTAGTGGAGACAAAGCCATGTCTCCTGATAAACCTTCTGGGGGGTTCATGTCCTCACAAGCTGTAATAAATGGAACCGGGTCTCAGTCCCCATCAGTGGTCGCAGGGAAATCTTTACTGGCGTCTCCATCGCAGGGTTACAATCGGTCACTTCTCTCTTCGCCAGTTTTATCTTTCGGCAAGTCCTCGTCTTTTCCCAAAGCATTCTCCAGCAATCTCCCCTCGCCATGCAGACCCACTGGGTCTGGCTTAACCTCTCCAAACACAAACAAACCAGAAGGAGGCGGAATTAAACCCTGCTCGCTTCCCCCTCCGCAAGAGTTCGGGAAAGGGAATCCCTTCATGCTTTTCCTTTGCCTTTCTATCCTACTAGAACACCGTGACCACATTGTCAAAAACAGCCTAGACTACAATGAGCTGGCCATGCACTTTGACCGCCTGGTCCGTCGCCACAACCTCGGGCGTATTCTGCAGCGAGCTAAAGCCCTCTTTGCAGACTACCTGCAGAGTGAAGTATGGGACTCTGAGGAAGGGGATGAAGTCAGCTTGGACTCCCCAGCCACAGCGGAGACATCCCCCCAAACACCCAACACTAGGCCCCCTTTCCTCAATGTACAGCCCTCTCAGGGCACCTTCCCGAATTCAACCTATAATCTGGCCAATACCATTCCCTCTCCAACAACTCCCATTGCCCTCTCTCCATCCGCTTCTTGATTCTGTGCAGTTGAAGATCATCTCCAGAAACCACCTCCGGACCACAAACGGACACAGAAGCAAGTTTTTCTGTACCATGCCGAGTCACAACTTACCTTTGTGCTTTACATGTGCTTTATGGAACTTGTTTTGTTTTGTTAACAACCAAAGCTTAGTGACTTTCTCTCTTTCTTTTTTTTTGCCTTATCCGACCTTCCAAGTGAAGTCCCTTTCATTGTACTGTATCTTTTTTTTATTGCACTTTATTGATTGTCCTTTGAAAGGGCAGGCCAGTTTTTGTCTCTTTTCACTTTGTAAATAACACTTTCAAAAGGCACATTATGGGCACCTAAAACCCCTGTTATAGTAGCCTCACTTACCTGAGACAAAGCAACAAGATTTTACTGTTATTTATTTCTCTGTGTGCAATCTTTATTTTGGATGAAAAGGGTTGAATCAGCTTCTTCTAAGGTTATTGTGGCTCTGTTGTTGTAGGGAGGAGAATGTTTACTAAGTAAAGCTTTTGAGACACCCTTGAATATTCATTAATGAGCTTGTTTGACATTGCCAGCAGCAAAGATGTATTTGGTATGCTGGTATATGTCAGTTGTACTTTATGAGAACCTTAAGCCTTGACTTTTGTTTGTACAAAACATTTGAGCGGAGATGAAGGTGCTGAAGCATTACCCAGTATCCCACCAATGTGAAACCTTCAGTTGTAGAATAGGTAACATTCAGCCCCAATCTTGAATTAATCTCTGAACTACTAATGGAGCGCTCCTCTTCTCTAGTGTACAACAGCTATTTGCTGTAGTTCTACATTAAGTGGATGTTTCGGTAAAGCACCACTCCTACTAAGATCAACATGGAGAATGGCTGGTAATTTGGTGACACTTATCCTCGCCTTTGTTGGAGAAGTGCCTCATTTCACTGAATTAGCCATTTTTGTCTCTCTCTTTTCTGTGTAAATATAATTTCATTGCTTTCATCCATCTTCCACCAAAGGTTTGTCTGTTCATTTGTTGCCATAACAACTTTGTCATCAAGAGGCAACAATCAAGGATCCCTGCTGTTAAAAAAATCACAAAGTATTACAAAAGTGTTTAATGCCTTTTAGCAGAATGATTTTCATTGGAGACATTGTAGACTCATTCTTTATGTCTTAATACCAAGTGTTCTTTTCGCTTTTTTTCTAAGTGCTAAAATAAACCTGCACATGGACTAAAAAGGATTTTCCAGGAAAGTGGAACAGTTAAAGAGTCCTGTTCATCAGCATTATGTGTATACAACATGTATGTACGTTTTTCTGATTTTGATTTGGTTCTATATGATAGTATTTTACTCATACCCGTGGAGAGACTTGCTAGACTGAATGCTTGCAATACTCCTATTTGTACAATAAATTCACTGAATATTGATTGATCAATGATCATTCTTTTTAAACCATTACACAAAGAAACCGTAATCACTATCATGGACCCTGGCTGGGAATTTTATCTCAATTTTTGAACATGGTAGCTGGTTTCTAGCTGGTCCAAGCTGGTAGATAAACCAGCTAATGACTAGCTACCATGCTCCACAACATTGCAGTTTAAAGTGGATTTTTTCACCAATGATTACCAAAAGCTTAAAGCAATTTAGCCTGGAAAGCTGAAGTGGATTTGCCATAGTGCCTTATTTTGGTAGACACGAGGTAGCTGTTTAGTCATGAAGAGTAGAATAGTTTTATTTAGTTATTAATTAGTTAATTATTGTGGTGTTTGTTGTTTTAGTGCCACAATTCATTTGAGCATCTTGTTGCTAAAAGGAATGTGTAGATTTTCATAATGCTTTTTAGTGACATGTTATCTATTTCAGTGCTTCTTTATCCTGTCTTGGAGACCTTCACCGCTGCACATTTTGGACGTCTCCCTTATTGGACACAGCCATTTCGGGTCTTGCAGTCTCTACTGCAGTAAATGAGCTGGTGAGTTTAATCAGGCATGTTCGATAATTGTGCAGTGGTGGAGGGTCTCTAGGATAGGGTTTGAGAAGCACTGATCTATAATTTCTTTGAAACAGCCAGGAAAATGGTAAATCTTGGAAGCATTAGTGGTTTGATGTAATAACTGGTTGATTTCGATTGATTTAATGTAGCTTTTAACTCAAAATATATAAGCAAATTTATTAGCACACAGCTATTATGTAATTTTGTGATTTTGTTTTGCATTTTCAACAGTGTTTCAGTTTTTATAATGGAATTGTGTGACCTAAGCAATAAGCATCTTTGATTAGAAAACCATTTCCAACTTCCAACATTGTGCAAATGTTTTGATCAGCACAATATGGTGTACTGGCTTGCAGGATTCTAACATTCCTTCAGTACTAGTTGAGAGATGGATTTTATGTTAAAGATTGTTATAGGTAAGGGAAAAATAAATTTGTTTCCGCCCGGTTTCGAACCGGGGACCTGTCGCGTGTGAGGCGAACGTGATAACCACTACACTACGGAAACGTATATGGTCTGGTTTTAGGGCGGGGTTTATAATACGCACATATATGACGTGTGTATATGTTAAAAATAGAAGTTAGTTCAAGTAATTGGGTAATTTAACTTCTGGCATATTTTTAAATTATATAAAAAATCTAAGCCAACCACTGTCATTTTAACAATAGGTTTTCTCTTGGCCTGATTCTTTCTAAAAGAACAAGTGTAGTCTGTTCTCCATCCATTTTAAATGAAAGAATTTACAAGATACTTGTACTCTCTATCGTACAGAGAAAATCAGTGCTTAAGACAGGATTTTTTTCCCTATGGGTCTTTTGATATGGCTCTTGGCCTCTAAAACTATTTATTTTTGGATCAAAATGCCGAAACCCGGGATCGAACCAGGGACCTTTAGATCTTCAGTCTAACGCTCTCCCAACTGAGCTATTTCGGCGGATGATATATTAAATTTTTGTGAACCTTTTTTTAAAAATACGTACATACATGTGGTTGTATACAAAATAGCGATGTACTACAACAAAACTCTCCGAGCGATGTAAAACTCTCCGAGACCGACAACTCTGCCAACCATTTAAATTAAATTACGATCTACCCAATTATTTTAAAGGGATAAAAACAACGCCAGAAGCAACGGCTTGTCGTTTACACACTTGCATGCTTTCTGAAACCCTTGTGATGACTTTTTTCTTAATAACCATACCACCAATCTATATTGCTGTCAGTCATTTCTAAGGCCATAACCACGTGACTCTATGGAGTATCTCTCGTTTCAAAGGCTGCTGCGCCCTCATGTGGTCGTGTTTTGTCTGCCGCATACGTCGTCGAGGATTTTTCATTTCAGAAAAGTAATAAACTTGACTGTTTTTCCTCGTGAGCGTAAATTATTGTGATTTCTCTCTTTGAAAGGTAATGGTTACTTTTCTGAAACGAGGCAGCCTCAATAATGTTTACAGCCGACAAATGCGACCACAGGAGGGCGCAGCAACCTTCGAAATGGGATAGTTCATAGAGTCACGTGGTTTTTAAGCAAATGTCGGGCCAGTGGCGCAATGGATAACGCGTCTGACTACGGATCAGAAGATTCTAGGTTCGACTCCTGGCTGGCTCGCATCTTTTCTTTATTCGACTGATTGAAGGGATAACGTCAAGCATTGTATTACATACACTACATGACATTGCATTACTTTAATACTTTATTGTGGCAGCAAAGCAGATTTTACAGAATTGTGCATTAATCAGCAATCAACCAATTTATCACATACACTACATGATCTTGCATTACTTTAATACTTTATTGTGGCAGCAAAGCAGAGTTTACGGAAGTGTGCATTAATCAGCAATCAATCCAATCCATATAACAAAAGCAAACAAAGCAAGTATTTTTCTGTTGGTAGCATGTTTCATAAGAGAACAGCTTGGCATTTTGAGGTTCATCTAACTGCTGGTGAGTACAGTGACTGGTCCTCTTGTCTTCAGCAGCTACTCTGGACTCTGCGCTCAATCATCCTGATAACAGTGAAAATATGTGGTTAAAATTAAAATGCATTCCCTTTAATTAGCTAAAATTAATATACATATGCTCTGAGCATAATATTACAACCTCATCCTTGCACTCAGGGACATTTTTACACGGTCTTCTCTCGGTTTCAGTTTTCAAATCTTTACAGTTCACTTTTGGCTCCCCTGAGAACATTCTGCGGTCTTGGGAACTATGAGAGATAAAGAAAACCAAAGAATATGTACACTGATCTTGAAACAATGCACAACCTACGGTATGCATGTAATGGAATTGCACCCATATATGACTTATTATTATAAACAAAATGTTCTTTCAATACCTACCGGTATTCTGAGATGTCAGGAACACACTTTCTTTCTCTTGTTTGTGCAGAGCCTGGCCCACAGTCAGGTTTGCAATAAATCCACTCACTCCACTCTGACAAGACACCTTCCACTGAACATAGTAAAAGAGTGTTATTTGTTTGGAAAACTGACCTTCCACCTGTGAGGTTTTGGAAAATCCTAATTTTGTCTGAAACTAGAAGAAACCATCATCTAATATCATCATTCATAATGTAGTGAATATACAATTTGTTTGAGATGTACTAATATTAAACACTCAATTTGAAAAATGTTACACATTTTGATGCTAAACAATAAAAATGAGCATGCTTTGCATTTATGTAGCTTAAAACTGAAAAACATGCGCTGTGTCCGAATATGCCTACTTCCATACAGAGCATCCAAAAAAACTGTACGTATATCCGAATTCATAGTATTCATAAAACAGTAGGACAACCTACTACTTCTGCCAAGATTCTGGAGTGCGCATCCAATGGACACTTTACTATCCCATAATGACACAGCAGAGGAATTGTGAATGGCAGTGAAGTGTCGCAACTGAAGCCAGTAGGTCATGTGACAGTGACAACATGGCGGATGTACTTCATCCGAATTTCAATTCATACCATACAGAACATACTTTTTTTAAGGGAGTAAGTTTCAAGTAAGTTACGTGAAGTAAGTTTCAAACCAAATGTAGTACCTAGAGAGTATGCAATTTCGGACACAGCTATGATTTTTCTTTGCACTCACTTGTACAGCCCTCAATGTTATAGCAGTTGCTGTGTTCAACAATATCTCCAGTACAGAAGTTTCCCTCGTGTTCTCTACCAACACACACTCTCTCTCTCCTTCGGTTTCCTTCCCTGTTTCTACATGTGATTTCTCTAGTGGAAGGTTTTTTACATTGACCCCACTTACTCCATTCAGTCCACATCCCATGTACTGACAGAAAGAAAGAGAGAAAAACGTTACTAAGTTAAAGGGATAGTTCCATACTACTTTGGTTCATCTTCAAACCACAAATGTTTCAAAACATTCATACAGAGTTTGTAAAAAAAAATCCATATGAATCAAATAGTATAAGTTTTCTTAAGAGACAAGATCACTTTAAATGATTAATTGATTTGATTTCATTTGGGCTTTTATTCACATGAACAGTGAATATAAACAGAAGCTCAACCTGCTTGATGAGTGCATGCTGGCGGAACACACGAGAATGAACCTCATTGGTTCTTGCACATCAAGCAAGCATGCTCGCGCTTCCGTTTACCAAAATTGAATTCTGTAAAATAGTGCTGTCAAATCGATTATTCACAATTAATTGCATCTAACATAAAAGTTTGTGTTTACATGTGTGTATACACACACATATATAACATATATAAATATATTAATACATATATATATTATATATATGTAAACAATATATTATATGTAAACACACTCATATATTATGTAAACACAAACTTTTATGTTAGATGTGATTAATCGTGAATAATCGATTTGACAGCACTACTGTAAACATTGCTGATCAACGCTGATCAATGCTTATATGTGAATAAAAGGGTAAATTATATATGTTCATCATATAAAGTGATCGTGTCTCTTCAAAAGACTTGATTCATATGGATTTTATTTTACGATTTTTTTAAAAACATTTTAAACCATCAGAGTTTTGGGTGAATAAACTTTGAATGGAGGGACAGAAATCTCTCAGATTTTATTAAAAATATCTTCATTTATATTCCAAAGATAAACAATAGTCTTATGGGTTTGGAATGACATAAGAGTGAGTAATAGAAGACAGAATTTTCATTTTTTGGATGAACTATCCCTTTAAGCAATCAATTTGTATCCCTGTATTATCATACATGCTTTTTTGTTTGTTTTCATGTTCATTTAGATAAATCTATCATTGTGTCAAACTACTTACTTGGACAGTTGATATCAGTGGAGCAGACACCAGTTTTTTGCTCTTCACCTCTACACTCTCTGCCACCATGTTTGGGATTAGGAGAATCACACAACCGTCTTTGTGTTTGCTGGCCCAAGCCACACGTCACAGAGCAGGGTGTTGAACCTGACCAAGGGCCCCAGTTTCCATCAACTGTGAAGTAGAGATATAAAGCTCTGGTTTCTACAAATCCCGTATTTCTCGCAGTTTTGTAGAAGAAAAAAAGTATATTACTTGGACAGAAAGGTAGTCCGCTGCAAGGGCGGGTGTCTGTGTCAGAGCCCTCGCAGTATCTGCCAGGTGGAGCCGTGGATGGAGTGGGGCTGGTGCAAGTCCTTTTACGAAGTTCTTTCTGAGTGTTATGTCCTTCATCAATACAAGTAGATTGACAGGGACCCCAGCTTCCCCAACTGGACCACCCACCATGAGCTTGACATCAAATGAGAGCATGGTCTTAATTTTCAGTATCTTCAGTAAGCAAAAAAAGAAAACTATACTTACTCGGACAGATTACTTCAGTGGTGCAAGAGGCAATGTCTTCCTGTTCACCCCTACAGGAGCCCCCACATTGTGGAACTGGGTTAGAGCAGGTCCTTTGCCTTTTTTTAATTCCGTTCTCACACGTGACTGAACAGGCCTGCCATTTTCCCCACTCTGACCAGCCACCTTCCACTGGAGTGCACAAATTTAAGGAAATATGAGAAAGATCATAGAATCCTGTATGTCTAAATGTAACAATTACTTAATGTTCTTTTTACCTGGGCAGCATTCTTTTTTCTCACATGGTTTAGTTTGAACAGTTCCTAGGTTCGCACTGTCTGAGCAAGGACCATTTCCATAACAAGACCGTCGTCTTTGCGTTACTCCCTCTGTACAACTCACAGAGCACTCGCCCCAGGAAGACCACTCAGTCCATGCAGCCGGCCTGGAAGTCAACAGACAAGATTTTTCTAAAGGATATGTGCATCATTTGGTCTCATTTGTTTCAGTTCAGCTAATTCAGTAGCTTGACGAGTTTAAAGTCACCGTGAGATTTTATGGAATATTGCAGTATTTATTATAAATGATTTATCTGTGCATATCATTCTTTCTTACTTCCTGTGCCCTAGTAATCTTTAATCACAATATCTTCCTTTAGCCACAACATCTCTTTTCTTCTCTGATGACGTGTTTACTGGCGCAAGGGCCCTGTCACATGATCCAATCAATTTCCGATGGACAAAACTAAGTCCCACCCTAAATTTTTTCTTGTTTGATAAGACATTTCAATTAAATATTAGTCCCAATAGTGAATAAAAGTCTATTGCAACTTCTGTTTCATGCTGACTTTAAGCAGTGTTATTGAAAAGGTGAAATGGTGAAAGTCTCCACTATATTTTTTTACCGTAAAAAGTGCATTACGATTTAAAACGTTTTCTTCAAAAAAGACTATTAACATGGCATTATTTTAAGTTGCATTGAAATAGAAGTAGCGACAGATCTTCTCTTCCATATTGTGATGTACATTCAAGTGTAATGGATTATCAAAATATAGACAACGATTGTTGATTAAGTGGACTAAATGATTCAAGTCTCATATTCCATTGAATATTCACTTGAAGATCGAGTTATGACATTATGATTAAATATCCCAAAAAAAAAAAAAACTAATTGAAAAATTTAAAACATAAATGAAACAAACATGGATGAATCATTAACATCTACATGCATTTACAAAATTAATAGGGTGAAATTTCATTTTATGTCATCTTTAATATTTGTTTAATAATGAACTGTGTTAGGAAATAGGAAATAGTTTTCCCATCATCAGTTTTTCACTCCATTAGACAAAAATAAACTTCAATGTGGCATTTATCATAATAGGGTTTTGAACATGAACATTATAAGCATCACATAAGTGAAACTTACCCACAGTACCTACACTTTCCATCTGCATTTGTGTAGCCGTAGTTGGGGTTCATGCAACAGTCTTTTTTTTCAACCTCACCCAACAGACCACCACATTTCCCAGTGGAAAGGGAAAATGCTGAATAACACTGCACCTTCTGTGAGACTTCATAAAGACTCCAAATTAATGAATGAATTAAATACTTATTACACATATTGTCTGGTATCTGTTACGGCACAGATGGATCAGATGTATTATATTATGTTTCAGATATTATGATTCACAAAAACAGTTATAGTCACAAAGTACAAAAAGTATTTGAGAAAAAGGCCAGTCAGCTGCTAGCTATATTACTTCTTAATATTCATTTATATATGATTAAATATTTATATATTGTCTTCCAACCTGATTGCTTGACATAAATCCCGAGGAGCACAATCCCCCACAAGATCAGATTCATAGCTGGCTCAGTGTGATGGAAATTTTGGATTCTGAATGTGGAAAGTAAGTTAGATTTAAGCCTGTGAATAAAATACTGCAATAATGTGACTGAAGAAACTGCAAACAAATGTGGGTCTGGGTTTTTGATCAATAGTGTTGATCAAACAAATCATTAAAGGTTCAAATATTAAGTTCATACATGATAAATTCACTATTTTAACCAATTTAATTTATAACCACTTACCTCACACGCTTCCCGTTCTTGTGGCAGTTCAAGAGGCTGTAATAGCGAGTGGTTTGTTTCGCCCTGCCTCAATAGTGACTTTCAAAAATCTTAGCGAGCTGTTAACGAAAACAGGAATTATTCATTGTGAAACTGCTTAATCAGCTTCCCTTATTTGAATATGATTTTGCAGATTTTTCAGCATTTACCTGCTGGTTTGTAAAAGAACAAAATAGTTTAGTTCCACCATTTCTTCATTTCAGCTGTTGTGTAAAGTCACCTATACGGTCAAAACGCGTCTCTGTACTAATTTCTTCAAATGTGTCCTACTAACCCACCCACATGCATATAACAATATTTGGCTAAAAACTGCATAATACAGAAATGAAGTCAAAATTCTAATTTTGAATGTAAAGTATAGCCTACTTCCGATCCGTGTCGTTTTTTTCGGGGTTGGTGGAAGGAGGTGGTCGGTCAAAAAGAATTTCTCAACGAGACCTCCGCAGACCTCCAAAAGAAAAAAAAAAAAAAAAAAAAAAATTTTAGGCTACATTTATGATTATTAAAGGGTAGATAGCAAATGTCAAAGATAATTAAAAAACAAATTCAGTCATTTTTGAAAACATTTTTTTCCACTGTAATGAAAGTTTTATACTTTAATGATCGCAATTAATCCGATTATTTTGGGGAAAGCAGAAGTGCTACTTTTCCCTCCGTTTTTCTCTCAGAGTGCAGAAGAATGCGCACTGTTTTTTTTTTCTTTCCCATAAGCATATGTTTTTTAGAGCTGCAAATTGCGCAAGCATTTTTTAAGCATTGTGCAATCTCATTTTGTGTTCTAGGCACTAAAATATCTACATATAGGAGCCTAAGTAGGGCCAAGTGAAATTTGATTTATGTAACCAGTAAGTGTATAGCACTCTTGGCTCCATTAAACACCATGTTTAAATCCCATTCCAAGAAACAAGCAAGAACTTTGTTGGAATTGATACAACTGGAAGTGCAGCTGTCTCGACACCAAATAAGGAAAAAAATGAACAGAAACTTTAGTGGTCTTCAATTGCAATTCAATTGCGATCCAGGTTTGAGGTGAGATTTGAGAGCAAAAACAGGAGACAAGATTAGCTATAAATGAACAACTTTGTGATTGATCTATTCTATCTATATCACTGCTGTTTCGTTGTATGGAACGAGCTACATGGACAGCTTAAATCTCCTTGATGCATTTATATCTTTAAGTCCATCTGTTTTAGACTCCTGTCTAATGGCCCCATCTATAGGAGCAGTTTGGTACTCACAAAGGTCATTATTAATAATACCTTAAAGGGTTCGTTCACCCAAAAATGAAAATTCTGTAATTTACTCACCCTCATGCCGTTCCACACCTGTAAGACCTTCGTTAATCTTCGGAACACAAATGAAGATATTTTTGTTGAAATCTGATGGCTCAGTGAGGCCTGCATAGCCAGCAATGACATTTCCTCTCTCAAGAGCCATTAATGTACTAAAAACATATTTAAATCGGTTCATGTGAGTATAGTGGTTCAATATTAATATTATAAAGCGACAAAAATATTTTTGGTGCGCCAAAAAAACAAAATAAGGATTTATATAGTGATGGCCGATTTCAAAACACTGCCTCAGGAAGCTTCGAAGCATAATAAATTAAAGTATCGAATCATGATTCGGATCTCGTATCAAACCGCCAAACTGCTGAAATCACGTGACTTTGGCGCTCCGAACAGCTGATTCGACACGCTGATTCATTGTGCTCTGATGCTTCCTGAAGCAGTGTTTTGAAATCGGCCATCACTATATAAGTCGTTATTTTGTTTTTTTGGCGCACCAAAAATATTCTCGTCGCTTTATAATATTAATACTGAACCACTGTACTCACATGAACTGATTTAAATATGTTTTTAGTACATTAATGGATCTTGAGAGAGGAAATGTCATTGCTATGCTGGCCTCACGGAGCCATCGGATTTCAACAAAAATATCTTAATTTGTGTTCCGAAGATTAACGAAGGTCTTACGGGTGTGGAACGGCATGAGGGTGAGTAATAAATGACAGAATTTTTATTTTTGGGTGAACTAACCCTTTAAGCTAAACTTATTTGTTAATTCATAACAACGGCTAAATTAAATCCGTCTGCATTAACATTTAACAATGTTTATTACAAGGGATTTTCCAGTAGTTGAGAGCACCATTTCAACCCTCGCGGGAAATAACATAATATGATTCATAGAGCGTCACAGTATTCATCTGTCTCCTACTGGTTGAATCTAGCCACCTTGTATTGCGTAACATTCACGCCATGCTTTTTTGTAGCTGTCAACCACACAAACGCAGATTCTGAAATAAACCAAAGTCCCTTGACTAAATCCCTCAAATCGAGCCGTCATTGGACAAACACATATCACGTGATTAGATCATACGTCAAACCGCGGTGAGGAAAATTTGTTGCACTAAAGCTGAAAAATCGTTTGTAGAGGCGGATTTTTCTACGCCTGTTTAGTTCAATACAGATTTTTTTACATTTTGAATACGGTTGTACTGAATGTCAGTGGTCAGAAGAGTTCGATAATTTGATTTAATCCTGATGGCTAGCGACCTCATGTGCGACTTTGGGCCGAGGAGCGACCTCTGCAGGCAGGTAAACAATACACGCATCTTTTCTAGTTCCTACATTTCTGTCATCCCTGACAACCGAGTAATCAAAGTGAATGGAGTTACTAGACCAGATTGAGCAAAAGTTGGCGTAGGAAAAACAGCGCGATGGTTATAGCTTGATCCGCCTTCTGATTGGATTGTAGAAGAATGGATATAACAGAAATCTGGAATGAAAACGCCTGGTATTTTAATCTTAAGCCTATTTAAACGTAATTGTTTGACCAGGAGAAATTTGAAAGCGTGTGGAACAAAATAAAAACAAAAAACAAAACAAAAACATGTTAGCGTTAAGCTAGCTAGCGCTAACCTCAGACTAGCATGTGTGAAATAAGAGACACGGGGACACAGTGATGACAAAACTGATGTAAACCGACGGACTATGGGCTCATTTGAGTCTCAAAACAACTTTACTTCACGGAAAAATAATATATTTATATTTGATCGACCATTGGGAAACTTCAAAGCTGGTCCGTAAACACCAAGGTAAACCAAGACAGCTAACGTTAGCCAAAACTCAATGTTTTGCTTAATTGAAGTGCATGTCTACTTTTCCCAATTACTAACAAACTATATGTGTCCATATCAGAATAAATGTATCTTGTAGTCTGTTAACTAGATGTCACCGTTTGGAAGTCATGTTTTTGCCAGCTAGCTAGATTTTGTGTGGCTGTCAGGTTGCATCTGCCTAGCTTTTTGGCTATTTTGTATTATTTGTCAACATACAATCGTTAGGGTTAATCAGCAGTGGGTTTCCTCTCATTCACTGTTTCTTGATTAGTTGAAGTTTCACCACTTGTTTTATACATGCAAGCTTTGCTGCCTCAGCCAAGCGCTTTTCATATTAACTTCAAGTTAGATTTTAATCCGCTAACTATTAACATACTGTAAACCCTGGAATACACTAGTCAGCACATTCTACAAAACTTTTTTTTACTCTATTTTACTAAAACCTTTTTATTTGCTAATATAAAAATAAAAAAAATCAAAGCAACATATTATAAGAAAATTAAGCAATCGCTTGACAAGGGTACTGTTTTCTGGAACTGACACCATCCCTTAAAAGAAGTTTTTAGGAAGCTTGTTGCGTTGCTAAATGTACATTATACTGCTCTGAATAAGTAAAAAGTTTGTGGTTTTTCTATGTGAAAGGCTTTATGTTATGTTGAAGTATCAAGAGTGATCTTGTGTACACAGAATATAAACATGCTTTCACTCTGATTACAAAGTTACATTTTTAACAATATCGGTAAACATCTACTGTCTTGGTCAGCAGTTATATAATTCATTTTGTAGTGAATAGAGTAAAACTAATAGATGTCACCGTATTTATTCTGTTGATTAATCACAGTACAACAATACAATTGTTTTGTATTGTACGTTTTCTAAACTGTTACGTTTATGCAATAATTTTTATACATTTCCAGAACAGAAGTCTGAACATTGGGTAAAGCCAGGTTCAAAATGTATGTTTAATTTTGTTAAAATATTGTTTTTTTACAGAGGGGACTTTGGAAAACACTTTTTTTTTATCACACATAAATCAGAAAATAAATCTGAATCTGAATAAACATGATGTATTAAATCAGGTGAATGATATAAACAACCCCTCTGTAAAAACTTTCAGAATATAGATAGGAATAAATCTGTGAAGGTTGGTGTAAGTGCTACTGAAGTGGAGTTTTCTGGCTCAGTGCATTGAGTATTGAAATTATGCAAATGTGTAAAAGTGTAATAAAATAAACACTGTATTTTAGATATTTTATTTCTACAAGTCTGAAAGAAGACATGTTATGGAAGCAAAATAGCTGAAAATCTCAAAATTGAGCATTATGTGAAAAACAAACAAACTTGGTTTTGCTTGTAGTGTCTTCCCTTAAAGACAAACCACTTGAGAGGTCCAGAGGCTGGTATGCATGTCTGTCATAACCTCCGCACACTGACTCATTTAGTTCCTCTGTGTTGGTCGCCTCTTGCATGCAACCATGGAACAGTGCAGATAAGCTGAAAACCAGAACGACTGGTTGCTGACAAGTCTGAACAGTGGTTCAAAGCATTTCTGATTGCTTCATTTATTGTTCATGTATATATGTTAACGTGAAGAATGCACATATATGGTAGTGCTGTTTTTCCCGCGTTACCCAGTGTCATTCAATAACAACTGAGATATCTTTTTAAATTGCATTGTCTTTGTTAGGGGTTAGTCACATTGATGTGGCTACTGCTTAATCCTCTTGTCCGAATCCAACGGATTACAGTCTGTTAGGAAGTGGTCTCCATCCTCCATATGACCCTCACATCTGTTATTAATGTCTTCCATATTGTGAGCTATCATGTATGTGATTCATCCGAAGGCTTTGTCCCTCATGTCGTTTCAAACCTGTATGACATACTTTCTTCTGTGGGGAGTTTCATTTGTCTATACAATGAAAGTCAGTGGGGTTCAATGTTGTTTGAACTCTAAATTTCTTTTTTTGTTTTCTCCTGAGGGTGAGTAAATGATGACAGAGCATTCATTTTTAGGTAAACTATGCCTTTAAGACATTTCATAAACATCTTCTGTCTGGGTAAGTACACTGTGCAACACTGTATAATCTTGACCTTTGTGTTGATATTGTTTTTTCCCTGTTTGCTCATGCAAATAGGTCTTTCTCAATTGATACGCCATTCTTGTTCGGTCACCTGATTCTAAAAGTTTTGTACAACCAAAATCTTTTGCGAGGTCTTTTTATATTGGTCACAGCATTTCCCCACAGGAGCTTTCTTGGCAAGGTTATCTTATCTTTTTAAATAAACAACCTAGCAGAGACTCATAATGGATTTATCACCTCACACTCTATGTAGACTAAATATACCACAGACCTGTAATTGCTGACGGCACTGTTTTCGTCTGACTGCTTCAAAAAGATAAAGGTCATGTAACCGGAAGTGGTGAATGAATGAAAGGCCAGGTAGTTAAGACAAAAGCTACTTTCTTATTCTGTATGTTTATGGATTCTCTTTTCTTGAAAGCGTTTGAGCCAGGCCTTATAAAAGATGCATTTCATGTGGCTAAGTGCAACAGTAAACACCCACTTTTTCAACAGCCTTGATTCTGCAGTATTTTCCCATTCATTTTTTTTTTTTTCCATAGGCATTGGCTTTTAAAAAAAGATTCTTCAGAAATAGCTCAATGTCATGAACCAAAGCAACCAGCTGTGAGACAAATAAAACACAACAAATTCTGATTTGATGCTCAAGAAACATTTCTCATTATTATCAGTGTTGAAATTGCTTAATATCTTATATTTTTGCGGAAACTGACCCTAAAGTAGTGTATGTCACCAAATGACATCGGCTTCTGGTTGGTGGAGCTCATGTATGTTTGTTTGTTTTTGTTTATTGTTTATTGTAAATCAATATCTCTGTGATCGAGATTAATTAAATTTTTACTTCCAGAACCCACACTTTTGCAGTTTGTTTTGAAATCAGATCCTGCATCATCTAAATCTGATCTAAAAATCAGAATTTTAGAAAGAAATTGGGTTTCTCCTGCAGTGTGAACAAAAAGCCTAGCTATGCTTTTAAAAATCTTGATGATGTCATTTTTCCCTTTAATTTTAGTCAGCAGAGAGGTGATGGGGGTGGGGTGGAATCAGGAAATGACAATAATGGTATTGGATCTCAGGTCAAACTCAGGTCACCCGCACAATCTCTGGAGCATGTGCTATACTCACTAGGTCACTTCTCCAACGGTGATGGTTATATTCTGATACTATTATTGAGGCACTTTTGCAGTAATTGACAACTCCTTTCTTGTTTTTTGTCTTCTCAGAGGCAATGTCACGTGATGGATAGTTATGAGATATAGCAGCCAGACGGGAGAACCATGGAACAGGTTGAGCAACCTACCTCAGAAATGAAATGTGATGGCCCAATAGATGGAGTCACGAAGGGCCAGTCGTCTCCACGGACAGACTTGAACTCTGTCCAGATTCTTGAAGAGACAATATGGATGGCAGCCCAGGAGGGTGAGTCTGCATCCTCAGACTGTGGAGGGATGTCAGACCTACAGGAGCCGGGCTCAGCTTCGGGTGAGGAGGTGGAAGGCAGCGAGACATCAGATGCCACAGGATTAGAGGTCTCGCCCAGCAGCAAGGAATCATGGGGGGCGAATCTACAGAATGGAGATGGAACGCCGCAGGAGAGTCCTCAACAGAATAGTGACACTTCTGTAACAGCTCAAACGTTTTCAGGTAAAAAGTCAAAACTGCACTTTGACATCAAAGCAATATATTATGAGTTATGGCATATTTGATAAATGGTTTACTAAGGCTTCTTACCTCATAAATATGAACAATATATTCCTGAAAAAAAAAAATCTTTATACTATTATTGATTAGTATAAAGATTTACTGGATTTGCGCAGCTTATGCTTGCTTAATATTTTATACTTTATACAGGGTTCCTAAGCTTCTTGAAAGTACTTGGTGTCTGAAGTGCACGTATTAAACATGAACAACATTTTTTTTGTAGCTTGGTGATATATCACAAAAATTGGCCTTTATGCATTGCCAAAGCCAGAGTGAAACAGCGCTACTGATTAGGGGAAAGCAGGAAAAACCTGAAAAAAAACCGCCATGAGTGCATGGATGATGATCACGTGCAGGCTGTCCTAGCTCAGTATCAGGGAAGTGCAAAATTGATGCTTGGCTCAGAATTGAGATACATAAAAATGGAGTAATCAAAGTTCGAAAGAATAACTTCTAATAAAGGAGTGTTTATAAGCGCAGCGCTGCTTTGTGTACTGCGGTAACTAGGGTTGGGAATTGAAAATACATTCCAATTCTATATACATTCAATCAGACACTTGAGGGTGAGTAAATCATGGGATAATTTTCATTTTTGGGTGAACTATCCCTTTTAGGTCAGGAATCGGATACTTGTTATAAAATACAAATTTTGATTCAGCTTATCGATTCCTGTGCTCATTTTAATGTGGTTTTAAACCATTCAAGCACAAGAAGATGCGAAAGAGAACTCAATTCAGCATTTGAGTGCTGTTTTCTGTGCTGGGCACATCAGAGCTCATGCAAAAAAAGCTGCCTTTTATATAGTGCATGAATACTGAATTGAGTTCTCTTTCGTGGACAAATACACACAATATGATGTCAAAATATCCTTGTAAACACAGTCCGTTATTTCTTAAGTGAATTTAAACAGATGTAAAAGAAAATGCAAGTGTAACAGTATATTGTATCCATGCATTAGGTCTTAAAGTGACAGCAGGCTAATAAACTTGCTGCCGTCTGTGTCAATATTAATGTTAATCAAAGAAGAAAAAGAAAATCACTTACTGATCTTGACTGAATAACTTTTGTAACTTTAATTAGGCTTAATCTGTATTTATAAAAAGAAAGTTTGCAGTGTTATTTTACATTTAATTTAAATTTCTTAATAGACAAATATAAACATTTATAATGTTGCAAAAGCATTATATTTGAGATAAATGCTGTTCCTTTGAACTCTCTATTCATCAAATAATCCTGAAAAAAATGTACACAACTGTTGTCCACATTGATAATAATAAAAAAAAATGTGCAAATCGGCATATTAGAATGATTTTTAAATGATCATGTGACACTGAAGACTGGAGTTCAGCTTTGCCAACACAGAAATAAATTGCATTTTAAAATGTATTCAATTAGAAAACAGTCATTTTAAATTGTAAAAATATTTCACAATATTACTGTTTTTGCTGTATTTTGGATTAAATAAATGAAGCCTTGGTGAGCAGAGGAGACTTCTTTTAAAAACAATAAAAAATCTCACCGTTCAAAAACTTTTGACCAGTAATGTATATATAAAACTTGTATTATCTGAACTGTAAAGTTGTTATTTAAATCGTAATTTTTACTGTCATTTTATGGTTTAGGATTTTACTATAAACTCGTTCAAACTCACTCGCTCTCTATCCCTCTCTCATACACTGTACCACCCCTCTCTCAATATTTAAAACAAATATTTTATCCATAAAATATATACTTTTGCATTGCTCTCATAAGAGATGCTTTAAGTAGTTTCTCTCTGTTTCTGTTTCACTTTTATAGATCCATTACAGGCACCCTCACTCTCATTGTCAGACCAGTTACGGTTGGGTCGGGATGACCCCAATAGTTTGGGCCTGAACGTTGAGTGCCGCATATGTGGAGATAAAGCCTCAGGATTTCATTACGGAGTTCATGCTTGCGAAGGCTGCAAGGTAATTTTCATGAACTTGCAACTACTGCTGTCAAGGCTTTTCACGAACCATGGGTTCATTTATGGCATGAAATAGACCTTCATCTATTATAAACCAACATTAAAGGTGCCATAAGCGATACTACCTGACAGATATTACTGAAATAGATGTCCTGAGAAATCATACTCATCTCTCTGACAGCTCTAGGTTCTATAAACAGCCAAAAAAGTTCTTTACCTTAAATCACTGGGCTTTCTAATACTTAAAGGTGCATTTCCATGGTGAAATAATTTAGCAATCCAAGCACGTGTGTGCCTTGCTGTTTTTCAGTGAGGAAGTGTCATCTTTTTTTAAAGGGGTTTTTCAGACGCACCATTCGTATGAAGCTGGAGTATGAGCGGTGTGAGCGTGCCTGTAAAGTCCAGAAAAAGAGCCGGAACAAATGCCAGTACTGTCGCTTCCAGAAGTGCCTGGCATTGGGCATGTCCCACGATGGTGAGCAGCCTACATACAACCACAATTTAAAGCATTCAGAATTGTACTGCTCATATTAATAGTCATACTCAGCAATTATTATATTCTGTTGTACATAAATAGATTTTTTAATAAATATGCTGAGCTTGTTTTTGTTTCTTTGTCTCAGCAATCAGGTACGGACGTATGCCAGAGGCGGAGAAGAAGAAGCTAGTGGCAGGGCTCCTCGCTGGGGAGAAGCTGCAAAGTTCTAGTGGGGCTGACCTCAAAACACTGGCCAAGCACGTCAACACAGCCTACCTGAGAAACCTCAACATGACCAAGAAGAAAGCACGGAGCATCCTCACGGGCAAGACGAGCTGCACAGCGGTATGAACTCAGCTTTTAGTGACATGCCAACAACAATCTCAGTTTTTTCCTTGTTTATTTTAGCAAGGATGCACTGATATTACAATTCTGGCAGGTACAATGAGCCAATATTTATTTTGATGTTATTGCTGTTTTTATTTTACACAGAATGCAGTTATTTTAGTTCTTATTAATTGTTCTCATTTCATCCCCAGCCTTTTGTGATCCATGATATGGACTCACTGTGGCAGGCAGAAAACGGGCTGGTCTGGAATCAGCTTAACGGAGCACCACCCAACAAAGAGATCGGGGTCCATGTCTTCTACCGTTGCCAGTGCACCACAGTGGAAACTGTGCGAGAACTCACAGAGTTTGCCAAAAACATCCCTGGGTTTGTGGATCTCTTCCTAAATGATCAGGTGAGAATCATCCATGTTACATTATTAACTTATAATTGGTTTAATCTATTGTTTAAGCTTTATTAGTTTTGAGTAGTGACTGATAATGTTTGTGGCTCCTTTGAAGCAGTCACTTATAAAAAAGAAAAAAAGAAAAAAAAGTAATTATTAATTGTATTATGTTGGTGGCTCCTTAGGAGTAATCACTTGTCATATTGGCCGATAAATCTAAATTCAAATTATTATATCATTTTTGAGAGCCTGATTACAAAAACAAAAGTCTCACCATTAAAAGCCATGTAACAAGCATTTTAACATAAATCAATAATTACAGTACAGTAGCCTAGTTTGAACCAGTGTAATTTTTTAAAATTAATTTTACATGGCCAAACAAAATCTGTTGCCTTACAAATGCCTAAATAATGCAAACAAGTCGTTGCACAACATTAATTATGTATAAAAATCAAAATGCATGTGTCATCAAGGAAAAAATTAAATGGAATAGCCTCTGCACGGACAAATGATGAAATGATTTTATTTAAACCATATTGTAGATAAAAATGATACAAGAAAAATAAATGTGCTAGTTATTATTAATAATGCATCAATGTTTTTGAAAAATAAAAATTAATATTACTGTTTCAAATAACAGCATTGCTGTTTGAGCTTTTGCTGTGTGCACTGAATGCTGAAGAGTGAATGAAAACCGGGAAACTGAAGAGCTTTGTTCGCAGGTTCATTAACTATTATGAAATGCATCATATATAAGATTAATCATATACTGTATTTACACAACATAAACATAATATTACAACTTATATCTTCACAAAATGACGTGAATGCACTTGAACTTGAACTAATTTACATGCTAGTCAGAATAACATACATCTGTTTTGGATGCGCCCTTCCTGTAAAAGCGCAATATATTGTCGGCATCTAAACCCAGAGAGTTCACAACGTTTTATTACAATAGTGTTCTCATTATAATGTTATGTAATATGACAGTCCCAATCATAGTTATTAATGTTGTGCATTGCTGTTTGAGCTGTGCACACTGAAGCTGAAAATGATCATTGGCACACTTTACTACTGCGTTAATTCTTAACCAAACACAGATCAATCAGATATATATACACAAAATAAACATAATATTACAATTGCACAAAACAAAAGGCTGCGAATGCACAAGCAAACTTATAGTCATGAAGGTGTAACTGTTGTGGACACGGTCTTCCTGTAACAACACGGGAGCACAAATAATTCACAACATTCTTTTACAGTAGTTTTTTCATTATAATTTTATGTAGCCTATATGACAGACTTGTGCTTTACATGTTACATTCAACTGTATTTTCCTTTTAAAAATGATCATTTATCGGCCGATACCGATATGGTGGCCTTAGTAATTAAATGTAATAATTAGTTATTATTCATTTATTTATTTTAAATCCAGCTAAATAAAAAAATATAAACATAATATAATGGATATTTATTCATTGCTGATAATATATGATAATATATTTCATACATGAATTAAAGGTCCGCTATGTAACTTTTGGCCCTCTAGTGGTTGAAAAACAAAACTGCATCCATTTTGTAGAAGAACACTTTTGATTGTGCTTCTATGTGGATGAAAATGGTTATTGTACTTCATGTCAAACTGTCTCGCTCATTGTGACAACTAACCTATGCCACTCCCACACTATACACACATCAAAGTAGCCATCATGGGGACAATTTGGCCATTTCTAATTATTGGGGGTGGGGAGACTTCTCCCCCTCAATGTCTATGGTGGTTACGACCCTGTAGTGAACCATTAAGTATGGATGCATACTCTTCCACTGAATTCATCTCCCACTTTTTCAGGTAACACTGTTTCAGGTAACTCTGGTACTCTTTCAGGTAACACTGTTAAAATATGGAGTCCATGAGGCCATATTTTCGATGCTCCCATCTCTCATGAATAAAGACGGGCTGCTGGTGGCTAATGGGAAGGGCTTTGTGACGAGAGAGTTCTTGCGTAGTCTACGCAAACCTTTCAGTGAGATCATGGAGCCCAAGTTTGAGTTTGCAGTGAAATTCAATGCCCTGGAGCTGGATGACAGCGACCTGGCTCTGTTTGTGGCAGCCATCATACTATGCGGAGGTAAGGCCGTGCTGTTTGTTTGATCTGCATGTTTTCTTATGTCCTTTGTTGTTATTTATACAATTTACATCCACATCTGAATTTGTTTTGGGGTAATGCCAGTAAAATGAAAACACAACAAAGAGATCAAAAGCTTGTTTATCATAACAGGAAAAAATAGCTAAAGGAGAAAATGGTGGTCTTTCTTTGCTCTAGATCGTCCAGGGCTGATGAACGTGAAGCAGGTAGAACAGATTCAGGATGGTATCCTGCAAGCGCTGGACCAACATCTTCATGTGCACCACCCTGACTCTCCTCATCTCTTCCCCAAACTGCTGCAGAAGATGGCCGACCTCAGACAGCTGGTCACAGAGAACGCCCAGCTGGTTCAGATGATCAAAAAGACTGAATCGGAGACCTCCCTCCACCCGCTTTTACAGGAGATCTATAAAGACATGTACTGAGCTCAAGACTCAAGGACCTGAATAGAGAATGGACTTCAACTTCCCTCCTCAACGGAGAGAGTGCACACATCTTTATGGCGCTGCGGTGCCATGGGTTTTTTTTAAATGAATTTTTGTAAAGGACTTTTACAAATATTGACTTTGAATACTGACATTTTCTCTGATTTTGCGGAGTGTTTTTTATTTAAACTCAAATCTGTTCTTGTATACAGGACTCAGAACATCTAGTCACCTTTACTACTACTACTACTACTACTACTACTACTACTACTAGCTTCATGTTGTTCTTCATTTGCTAGATGAGGGCTAACACCTTTAGACGTTGTCTTTTCCATCATGGTTTTGGTTTGCAAGTACATTCAAGTGATATCTAGTATGTTTCTTTGAGGAGATCAGAGCACAATCAAGCTCTTGAAATGCCACTTACTGTATGTGTTTGTAGGGCTTTTATTTTTGTGGTTCTTTTTGTTCTCCTGATTCTGTTTGATTAGGCACTTTTACTAAAGTAAAAGGTACTCCACACAAAACTGTACAGCAGTCAGTTATATTATTTTGGAATTATGTTACTTTGTTGAGGATGTTGTTTTCTGCGTCAGCTGCTACAAATATATATTGGTATTGAAACTGAAGACAAATCTATGTTTAATAATTCACTTTAATTCTTTGGGATAAACCTACACCAGTGTGATCATTTCAGTTGTATGGAAGGAAATGTTTGTTCATCATATATATATATATATATATATATAATTATAATTCTTATGAGCTGATACCTTTGTTAAGCACTGGTACCTTGATGGTACTTGTATTTTTGCATACTGTCCGGTACCGGTCATATTTACTGAATTGCGACATGACATCAGTTATCTTTCATTGTCTCCTTGATACACCGTTGTATTAAATTAGGTCTTCCATTAGTATGTTGATTTGAAAATGTATTTGAATATATATTGAGTGATTGAAAACAAGCAGGCTGTGGTTACATTAAAACTAGAACATTATGGTCAAATTGGTTTGTAGTACTCATATAAGCTTAAAATCATTCTCTAGATCAGTTGCATTAATTAATGATCATGTCATGTTAGTTATATTGAAAATGAATGCGAATGAATGGTTATGTTGAGTCAGCTTGAGTAAATACTTGCATTGTATACTTTGTTGAAGTAACAGGTCCTGTCACAAACAATGCTGAATTATTTGAAAGTTCAGTGTACACGTTTTAAAAAAAAAAGCAGTTTTAATTACATTAATTGTTAGTAATGTGATGTGCAACACATCTGCCATTTCACATCCAGAAGTATCTCAAAAATATAGGAGATTTTATGTTATGGCTGAAATTTGCTTTTTTGATCTGTTTATTCAATATGGAAGTCAGAAATATATGGTCATGAAAACTGTTACTGTGAAACTAGAGAGCACAATAATAATTTTGCCCCCATCCTTAATACATTTTGTCATCCAGTTTCACACCAGATGTCGACCAATGTCATTCTACCTTTCTGGTCAGATCTATCTCAGATATTGTCTTTATTAACAAGAGCAAATAAGATGCACAAGTGTTATGATTTGTGGAATATTTTGGATCAAAGTAAAACAATTCCAGACATCACTAAGTTTCTTGTGATTTATGAAAAGCTCCAGATATACAAATATTTCTCATGAGTTTTGCAGTCATAATAAAATATGTGTTAGTTTAATCTTTAATTTATGGTTTACCAAACTAATTTAAATGTGTGAATAATTATTAAACATTTTAATAAGAAACAACTGGTGTCAATGAATAATCCTTTAATTAGAGACCAAACGTCCCGGTTTATCCGGTGCAATTTTATATTTCACGATTTACTTTTGTTTAGTATAATATTGTCATGTTTATGCAAAGTGCATGAAATGCTGCAAGGCATCGTAACAAATCGTTATTTTCGGATATTCTTTAATGAATCGATTCAACCACTTCATAAACGGGTTCGAACTCCAGAAGAGTGGTCTGAATGATTCGGAATCAGTCGGCTCTCGAGTATTTATATATATATAATTACTATATTATGAAAGTAAATAGAAAAAAGTGATGTCGCTGAATTGACTTTCTGAACCGATGCTTTTCAAAAGAATCGTTTACTGGAATTGATTCAGACTAGGACCATCATCACCAGGCAGCTCGTTTGTGATGCATCCCTGTCCATCATACGGCCAAATGGGAAGGCCCCGCCCTACAATTATAAAAGTGTGTATGTCATTAGCTATTCATCAGACAAAGAGGGACAGGCGCAAGATGGAAAGGGACGCACAATCATCCAAAGGCTCAGGAGACAACAGTGCAGTTTGTAGGTGGGTATGTTCATCAACTGCTAGCATTTTTTGCAGATCAGTTGTATATTTTGCTGCAGTGCCACCAATCAAACAATTAGTACAATAATTATATATATATATATATAGCTCAGCTAGTTTATATGAATTGTGAGGTCAAGTCTCATTTAGATGTCATCTGCCGANTTTTTTTTTATTCTATAGAAAAGACACGGACGTCCCTGGTTGGCCAGCGCGCGTTCTGCGTGACGTGGGTCTCCTGCGCTCCACTCTCGCCAACTCTTCTACCCGTTTACTCGCTCCGACAACTGCATTAAATCAAGTTTTTTTTTTTTTTGAGGTTTTAAAATGGATCGGTATCGCATACCGTATAGACATTCGAGAAAAGGCAGCTCAAATGTGGAAAGAGAAGTTTGCAGGTAGTTTTGTGCTTTAGACTGGAAGAAAAGTTCGTTTTTAGCTCCGATCATCTGTTTGAAAGAGTGACTTTTCCTGCTTTAACGTTTCTCGGCGCAGATGTTTACATCCGGTTAAGGCAGCGAGCGAATTGTTTTAGTTCTAGTAGAGAGAGTTGTGCTGTTACAACAAACTAATACACATATACTTTTGGACTGCAACGTAACGTTAGTAGGAAAAAGACCGTTGCAAGATTTGTTAGTTACTGAACGAGCAAAGACCAACAGTTTTCGTTTAGTGCTGTAGTGAGTAACAACACGGACGATCGAGGGCTCAAAACGACTCCATTGTTTTCCTTTTTCCTTTTTTTGATTAAATGCTGCAGCTTTTTGAGAATTTGTTAAATATGTGCTGCAGTTGTTAACAAATATTATATAATGGTCATGTTGTGGTTTGCAGGCAGTTCATCAATGGATCTTGTCGCTATGGTCCGAGCTGTTACTATCTGCACGAGTTTCCTGCAGTACCGTCATTTCAGGTTCACTGTAGGTACTTCCAGAAAGGTGGCTGCTGGTTTGGTGATCGATGCAGGTAAGCAGCTGGGTTTGTTTTTTTTAATTAAATTTTTTTTTTTAAACATCAAATATGTATAAGAAACGCAGGATACAAGTTTCATCTTTCAAATTGCAGGTATCTCCATGTTCTTCAAGGGGGTGAAGGCTCTTCAGGGAGCAGCAGACGTGGTTCAGCACCTGCTGTTTTCCCCTCTGCACTGGCTGGCCGTTTTCCGGCTGGCCGTTTTCCGGCTGACCGCCGAGGATCTGAGCCCTCTCTTCTCCCACCTCAGGGAGCCTACAGCCTGAATCGGAGGGGTTCTGAGCCCCTGGTCACAAGTATGAGCGTGCTGCAGCAGAATTTTGAACGCTTGACCACAGGAATTGCAGAGGAGGAAGAGTTCGGGGTTGTGGAGGATGTACCTCCCCAGCAGGGTATTACTGTTCATTCAGGCTTTTCTTTGAGACTGCGCATCACATTTTCCTTGTACGGTTTTAATTTTGGTGTCATCCTCAGGTGCATCGAGATTGCTGCAACAAAGAGGCACTGCAGACTCCCGTTCTTCACGAAACTACAGCTCAGCTGCCTTTATGCCTGGTGCAGCACCCGCTGAAGTCCAAAAAGTAATCACATCTGAAGCTAAAACACATGTCGCAAAGGCAATTAATTTCCTGGAGCTCATAGACAGTGCTTTTTGGGGTTCATCAGCCTGGGTTTAATGGAGTGTTATTGGATTATAGGTGACCAGTTTGCCAGAGAGACCAGATCAGGATGGTGCTGCAGTTTCAATGGAGCAGCAACCTTCAGGGGCCTTTGACCAAAGCAAAGATGTAGCTTGTGGCATCTGCATGGACAAGATTTCCGAGAAGTCCACTGCTCAGGAACGGCGTTATGGCATCCTACCCAACTGCAATCATGCTTTCTGCATTAGCTGCATTGTTACCTGGCGAAAAACAAAGGACTTCCAGGAGGATGTCATCAAGTGAGTTTTGTCTCATTCCCCTTCTCTTTTTTTTTTTTTCTTGTATGAGTGNTAAATGCTGCTGGTTTTTTTTTTTTTGTTTTTTTTTATAAACAGGGGCTGCCCACAATGCAGAGTGAAATCCTCCTTTTACATTCCCAGCAAGCACTGGGTCTGTGATGGGGAGGAAAAGGCATCATTGATCGCCTCTTTCAAAGAAAGAAGCAGGTTAGAATGTTTCACATTCATGCTGTCAAGTCATCTGTAATAGTTTATTTGATCTTTTACACAGATTCTGGAATTCTGTTTATCTCTAGCAAATTAAAGTGCACTTTCTTCATGCGTCACGGATGCTGCCCCTTTAAATCGGAGTGTATCTACAGTCATGACATGCCCCCTAATCACACACACCGTCGCAGGCGCTCGACACCAAGGGTATCACTTTCTTGTTGCATTTGTTATTATTTATTATTATATTTATTTTTTTTTAAATAGAAAAATGTTTGCTATGCTGCTTTGCAGTTATAAGGTTACCATATTGAACATCAGTTTTAATCTGTTTTCAGGACACAGCTGAGATGTTGGAGGATTTGGGGATTGATGGCATCCAACTTTGGAGCTACATTTTTGCCCTAACTCTGTTGGATGATGACGACGATGACCTTCTGGATTTTCTTGACGACTAAGGACCTTCTAGAGTCATGTATATGTTGGCTCAGCCTTGAGTGAGCTTTGCTTATCTTCTGCACTGAAATCTAATAGTCCCTTTTTTAGGGTTGGCTTCACTTTAGCTACCCCTACATGTTTGGCTAATTGTTTAGCCATGTAGATTTAGTATGTGTGTTTCTGTATGAATGTGAAATCTTTTGCCTTTAGTTTAAGGGAGTTGGTCAAAGTTTGAATGCTCAGATCTCAAATTGAGTTTGTATCTTCAGGTTAGTTTGGGAAAGGGACTATGGCAAAAAGTTGAGGGGGGAGAAAAAAAAAATTTAAATTGAAAGCATGGTCCCTTATTTCAGCTAGCTTTTTCACTTGTTGATGATTTAATACTTCCATCTGTGCTGCTTCCTGATTGTTGCACCCTCTTGTTTGATACCTTTTGTATGAAATCAGATTTTAATATTTTGTCTACTTCCTAGTTTATATTATTGCCAGTATTGTCAAACACTAAACGTGCAACCTGTCAGCAGGCTTTTGATTATACTGTTCTCTTCAGCAGTGTTAACAGGTTATACCAGGACTTGATGTCACATTTTATGACTTTTAGTACATGTTTGTATTCAAAGAAAAGTGAAAATAAAAAATTGTTCCACTGTTTGCCTCACTTGATCCTTTATAAAAATAAAAAAAAATTGTATGTGTGCTGCCAGTCATGTAACAACAAATGCTTTGAGGAAAGTGGGAGGACACATTCGACGGGATTTAACCTGTATTCTAACAGTTCCACTTTCAAATTGATATCCTTATTGCTATCAGGATGTTGCCAGAAGGATGATTTATTGTAACTCACCTCCAAACCTACAGGTGTCGCCAAGTGTACAATAAGCGCTTGTTTACAGCCACAAAGAACTCGATTCGAAATATTTTACACAGCAGTGCTTGCATAAGCTTTCAGCAGTGTAATATGTCATTGTCTAAAACTACTTTGTACCATATGTTGCTGCTGTATCTGGGACCCCTACGACTTCATTGACAGTAGTAGCAGGCTTAGTCGGTGATGTGTGGTTAAAGTCCAGTGATGGATCTGAAAGCTCTGTTACAGCGTTTTGACGGAAGGTCCCGGTTGCTGGTTCACGCTCTGCATTTAGGAGCAACCGGGACGAACAATGCGCAGACGGTTTTCAATAAACAGCGCAGATGTGATCCAGATTTCACCCTCATTCCGTTTTTAGAGACTCTGTGCCAGCAGGAAGCATATGTGCGCGAGGACGCTCTCGTTCAGTAAGTAGACTGTCATAAACGCAAAATGACCTCTTGAAAGTAATGTCAACTGGCAAATAAGGTGACAATTATTAAATATTTTACCTCTCAATACTTTTATTTTAACTTTGATTTCCACCAGTAACTGTCTAATAAGGCTGGGTGAGGTTTGTAATGTGTTAAGATCCGAAAATAACGTGGTTTTCCAGTTTCTGTAAATAAATGCCTATCAAAACATGTTCAATTATAATTTGCACATAATTTGTATATACATATATATTCATTTGCACATATATACAATATACTTTTCTTTTTGAGTCACAGTAAAATGGAAATTAAAACCAATATTTTGAATATAAAAATACATTATTTTCATATGCAACATTATATGCTGGAATCTTTTGTCTGAGTACTTCACTCTTGTTTTACAGGAAACCATTGGTGTGCTTGTTTTCTGAAGACTTTAAGCGAAATCTGCTGTGCTTTCTGCATCTAATTCACCCTGGACTGCCCAAGGACAGTGTTCTCCACCTGCTTCAATGTCTGACTCAGGATGACAGAGAAAATCAATGGGCTTGTGCCTTAATCAAGCAGCTCCAAAGAGATATTGAGAGCACTAGGAAAGGGACCATCCTCACCTCAAACTGTACAGAGACATTAAAGAGTCTCTGTGCGAGATTCAGGGATGCTAATGCAAAGGGAAGATGGGCCTCTTGTTTTGAGGGGCTTAAAACAGAGGGTAAAGAGACCGACGTGTCAGTTTTATATCAGAAAAAAAGGAAAAGTGACAACATGGATCATGATGGAGAAGCCCAGGAAGATCATCAAAGTAAAAGGGTAAAGATGGATTTCTCTCCAAGTAAAGAACAAGAGAGGTTGCCTGAAGAGGAGGAACATAAAATGAGAACAACACAGCAGAACCAGAGCGCTGCCTCTGTATCACAGGCTCATTCTGATCTTTTGGGGTCTTCAAAAAACCTGCCAGACCACATGAAGGTAAAGTGAATTTCAGTGCAGTTAAAATTATTTTTCATGCCCACAAAATACCCTTGGTAATGATTTACAATAAGGTCTCTCATTAGTAAATCCATCAACTAACATGAACTAACAATGAGCAATATATATTTTTTTATCATTTAATAACTGGTTAGTGTTAGTTAAAAATGTTCATGTTAGTTAGAAGTGCATTAACTACTGTTAACAGATAAAACATTCAACCTTAAAATGTTTTAGTAATTGTTGAAATTAACATTAATTAAGATTAATAAATGCTGTAGAAGTTCATTGTAAGTTCACGTTAACTAATGTAGTTAAGTAATGTAAATCAATTAAACCTAACCATAATCTGTTAATGTATAAACCTCAGGAAAGTTGCTGTTCTTCAGGATAGAAAAAAAAAGATGGATTCATGTTCTTGTGTCAGAATTTATGGATGAATTTCTAATATTTCAACATTCCTTTTTAGGCTGCCATACCTGTGATTAAAGAATTACTAGATACAGAGTCAGAGGTAAGAAAACTTTGTTTTATTATGCAAATGTAACTTCTATAAATCATCCCATTTATATATATTTTTTTCTTCACAGTGGGATGAGAGCTCTGTGTCTGCTCTGAAAGTATTTCATGAATGTGACCCCGATGAGGTTTGTGGTGTTTCAGTTGAAAATGAAATGCTTTTTGGATTTGTTACTCCATAAATGTTTCCATCAGTATAAATTAGTTGTATCTGATCACAGGTGGAGGTATTGTGTTCACTGCTGTGTTTGTCCGAAGCATCTGAACAGAGTTTACCTCAGTTCTGTAGCTGCCTGTTGGAACTGTCCCCAGACCTCAGTCACAGCACTGCTTCTGCTGTGATCACACACCTGCTGCTCCACAAGGTCAGCACGTTTGTTTGTCACATATTACGATCTTAAAATTATTTTAAGCATAATATTAAGAGTCAGAACATCAACTGGGGAGGAATTTGTGTTTCATTAAAGTAATTAAAATATTAATATATAGCTACACACACACACACACACACACACATATAGAATGATAGACATATAGATTATATAGAATCATATAGACATACATATTAGAATGATTTCGAAGGATAATGTGGCACTGAAGACTGGAGTAATGATGCTGAAAATTTAGCTTTACCATCACAGGAATAAATTACATTTTAAAATATATTCAAACACAAAACAATATTTAAAAATATTACTGTTGTTACTGTATTTTTTATCAAATAAATGCAGCCTTGGTGAGCATAAAAGACTTTAAAAACAACCTTTTTATATTGATATTTTAATTTTTGATATTTGCCAGATTAAAAGCTCAGTCGCACTTATATTTATGTATTTCTCTGTCAGATTGTGTCCCTTTCAGAACCTGCCTCTCGCTGTTTGGTAACAGCTGTAACGTCTCTTTGCGCTCGTTACCCCAGGCCGACCTGTCAGGCTCTGATAGAGCCAGTTTTACGGAAGGGACAAACTGGTATGAGTAGAATTTTTTTTCCTGCTTATCAATTTTAGTATGCATTTTGATTGTATTTACCATTTTTATTCATATACTTTTTCATTAAAGGGTAGGTAACATACACAGTTTCCACCAATCTCATGTTAATCTTGAGTACCTATAGAGTACTATTGCATCCTTCATATCTCCGAAAAGTCTTTAGTTTTATCACTCGCTGTACCGAGTCTTACCGAAAAAAGCCAGAGCTCCTGGAGGCGTGTCTGCCATGGGTGGAGCTAAAGAGTCACGAGCGCACGCAGCTTTTGCGTAGAGATCATCTGCAAGCTGTGACATCATTATAAATAAAAGGGGAACAAAAACGTTCATGCTGTTTACATTTTATGCACTTGCGTGCTGATTACAAAGCATTCATCACAGAATTCCCGGGAACAAACAAACATATATGTACAACTCTGTTGCTGCCCCAGAAAAACAAACATCCACTGTTCCCTTAACGCTGGGTTCTTTGGGAAACTGAAAAAGGTAATCTTTCCCTCACAACCAAAAACACACTCCTTTGGTGACAGGAGCTGTGTCTCATTCCGGAGTTATTTTTCTTAAATGAGACCGCCTCGATGATGTATGCATCCTTAAATGCGGCCTTCGAAGGTTGCAGCCCCTGAATTGGGACACAGCCATTGTTGAAAAATCTCTCGGCTTCCGTAACCCGAACGAAGAGCATTGATGGGCGTGCTCTTGCTCTGGGTGATGTGTGTGCGCACGCTTATCAGGGAGAAGTGCCTATACAAGGAATTCCGCCCTTTATTATGTGATAAAGGGCCATACTCGAAAAAAACTCTGCGAGACATGTCCACAACCGGTAGTAGTATATTTGGCACAGAAATACTCCGTCATACGTCCAACCCTTTTTTGAAACTTTGGCCATGTTTAGCATGAGAATGCAACTCTTTAACAGTGTCAATAAGTCAGAATGCATGAAATAGCATTAGACCCCCCCTTTAAACACTAATTGTATGTTTTCTTTAGGAAGCGCCCAGGCAGAGTTACTCTGTAGACTGGTAGTGGACTGCCTTGAGCCACATCACAGGCTTCTTGTATTTCGGTCAGTCTGAATCTTACAATTCAACTGTTAGATCGAAATAAGCCTTGGTAATTGCATGTTTGAGTAATTTAACAGGTTGACAGAGTTTTATTAACCATAGAAATTTGCATTTAAATCTTAGGACAGTACTTGGAGTGTCCTGGAATGAGAGTGTGTTATCAGTCATCCATGCATTGCTAGATTCAAAGGTACTTCAGAAATTTATTTTGAATCATAAAGGATGTTTTAGTCCTTTGTTAATGATTTCTGTTGTTATGCTCACAGCTTGATCTGAGTGAGGAGGATTTCTCTGTCTTCACCGACCAGCTTTGCAGCCAGTCTCCATATTTTAGCAAATCTATGAAGTTTGCCAAGATGTTGCTGAGCGTCTTGACCAAATATCAGTCACATGTGAGTATAACTGTAATGTATGGAAATAACCCAAGTTTTGAAAAAACCCTGACCATAACCTTCAACCATAATATTATTAAAGGGTTAGTTTTCCCAAAAATGAAAAAATGTAATTTATTACTCACCCTCATGTCGTTCTATACCCGTAAGGCCTTTATTCATCTTCGGAACACAAATTAAGATATTTTGATTAATTCCGATGGCTCAGTGAGGCCTCCATTCACAGCAATGACACTTCCTCTCTCAAGATCCATAAAGGTACTAAAAACATACGACTTTTCAACAATAAAGTGATGGGCTGATTTCAAAACACTGCTTCATGAAGCTTCGGAGCTTTGCGAATCGAATCAGTAACTCGGAGCGCCAAAGTCATGTGATTTCAGCAGTTTAGCCGTTTGATAGGAGATCCGAGTCACTGATTCGATTTCTTAAAGCTTCATGAAGCAGTGTTTTGAAATCGGCCATCACTATTGTTGAAAAGTTATTTAGTTTTTTTTGGCACACAAAAAGTATTGTCGTCGTTTAATCAAAATATCTTAATTTGTGTTCTGAAGATGAATGAAGGCCTTACGGGTGTAGAACAACATGATAGTGAGTAATAAATGACATTATTTTCATTTTTGGGGTGAACTAACCCTGTAAGTATAATTTTATGGTCCTCAGCATCAGGAGTACTAAGAAACCTAATTATTCTCCGTACACAAATTACTGAGGCATATGATAGTAACTAATAAACAACAATAAATATCTACATTAAAATGTTTTTTAAAAAGCTAGTGTAAAACTGCTGATTAATAAGGTGTTTTATTTTATTTATTTGTTTTGCTTTTCAGGTGAATCCTGCATGCCACCACACACTTTCCAGCTGCTTGTCTTTCAATGAAACCTTCCTCAAGAAATCATTGCAGGCTGCATTAAAACGGATTTCTCTTTGAAACATTATTCCCATTTTAAATGACACTTTAGTGCATGAGTTTTGGTTGATCTGATTGTATTATTTTGTAAATGTAATAAAAACTTATACATACTGCATAGTTGTATTGGGCTAAAAATATACATTTTGAATGGGTTAACATCAATATTTGATTATCAAATTATTTATTAAACTTTATATTTTCAATTAAATCTGAATTTGTATTATTTAAATTCTTTGTACTGGACACATTTGAATGGTTAAAGATAAAGATATAGATATATAATATATATGAAAAGATATTTGTTTTTTTTCCATCATACTAATTTTGTAAATTTATTGTAATTCTACATGGCGAATAAACTATTCTGACACATTACAAAATAATAGTTTGTGAAATTTAAAGTTTTCTTTTATGGTTACGTTTCCGTGGTCACAACAATCATGGCTGCTCCGGAAGTCCGTTTTTCACACACTGACTGGCGCATATATTCTGCGCAACTTCCCTTCATCCTTCCTTTTTCGAGCTCCGTGTGGAGAGGGAGACATCGCGGCAAAATGAGGCACGTGAGAAATATTTATATATATGTGTTTATAACGTGTTTCATTCCCTTTTCATTTTTATTTTACCTTTTTATGGGTATATGAGCAAATATATCGTCAAGCAATGTCAGTCGGACATTGTGATGTTTTTTGTTTTTTTTTGACAGTCGAGCAGTTTTTGAGAGCTGCCGCGCGGTATAGCGGGCCATCTACAATGCAATCCGGTTTAATCTGAGAATTGTTTAACTTCATTTGAAATTATAGTCGTTTAGAAGGCTGTTATTCATAGATAACATTATTAATATCTATATATTGAAGTTTAAAAATGGCGTTTGGAAGCATGTTATTGATATATTTGCCGGTCAATCTGCTTACGTAGTTATCGCGACATTTATTTACTCGAGTAAACCGTAGTCGTACAATTTAATCACGTTTTTATTTTTCTAATTTTTTTTAATTTTTATTTTTAACAGCAAGGTCTCGAGAGACACTTTGTACGAGGCTGTTCGGGAGGTCCAGTCTGGTTCCCGTCGTAAGAAGAGAAAGTAAGACTCCGACCATATTGTTTTCCCCAATAACTGACAGAAAAATGATTCTATGGCATATTATCATTTATACATCTACTATTATCTATTATGTGTATTTATTTTTTTTGATTTAACGAGCAAGTATTCTAATAGAGAACCATGTGTTTTTCAGAATCTCTAATACTTCTATTGTGGAGTATTTGAGATTGCTGCTAGTGTTTAATATATCAGGACTATAGATGAGTACTAGTGAAGCTTGAACATATATTTATAGCTCATTGTATTGTTGCATATAACTATGTAGTAGTACCTAATGAGCAGTTACTACTGAACTGAATAGGTACCAGCAACAATTGGAATTCATGTTAGAATTGTAGTTTATCTGAACTTTTTACCCAGGAGTAATGTCACTATTGGGATAGTGATTTGTATCAAAGAAACTAGTCACTAGTACTTTTAAGTTATCTTCTGGTGAAGAACAAAACTATTGGATTACTTGCTTGATTAAATTATAATTAAATGGATAATGGTTAAAATGAATAATTGTTTAACTGCCTCTGCTTAAATACAGTACCACCAGATACTTGCAAATGGGGTATTTATAATAACTTTTATATTTAAGGTTTCTTGAGACTGTGGAACTGCAGGTCAGCTTGAAGAACTATGATCCCCAGAAGGACAAGCGTTTCTCAGGCACTGTCAGGTTCGGACCTTTACTGTATCACCCAGCCTTCTTGCAGCTTGCCCTTTGCTTTGCCTGAATAAATCTCTCAATGTCTTGACATGGATTAGTTATCCACTTGATTAAATTGCATGAACAGGCAGGTTAAAGGCAGGCAGTTGAGAACCGCCTTGGGTAGTCTGTCTGAACCACCCGTTTTCGGGGTTGGTGAAGCAGGCGGACCCCTACCCTGGGTCTTAAAACATGAGGGGAGGTTATAGGTGACGGTTTTTATGCTGTCATACCTAAACCGACCATTTTGTTAAATGCCTGTGCTATCGACACCTGATGCCAGCTGAGGTGGTATGGGTAAGACTCTTCTGATCTGCCTCACATGGGTTGAAAGGGGTCTGATATGCTTATGTTTGTCAGTGTTTAATCCATCGCTCCTCACAGGCTGAAGACAACCCCACGCCCTAAATTCTCCGTGTGTGTCCTTGGTGACCAGCAGCATTGTGATGAAGCCAAAGCCGCCGAGCTTCCACACATGGACATCGAGGCTCTTAAAAAGCTCAACAAGAACAAGAAAATGGTGAAGAAGCTGGGTGAGTTTTCTTCTGGAAATGTGATCAACAGAACATTAGCAATAAATTAGACCTGCATGTGCTTTGTGCTGTATCTCATTCTGGATTGAGTCTACATAATAATCTTCTCTTTTAGCAAAGAAATATGATGCTTTCCTGGCCTCTGAGTCTCTGATCAAGCAGATTCCTCGTATCCTGGGACCCGGCCTCAACAAGGCAGGAAAGTTTCCCTCTCTGCTCACCCATAACGAGAACCTGGGTACCAAGGTGGATGAAGTGAAATCCACCATCAAATTCCAGATGAAGAAGGTATATTTATTTTAGTGAAGTCGCATCACTTTTTCACTCGAGCATGCACTAGCTATTGAGAACAAAATTAAAAAATGTTTAATATATAAATCGTTTTACCAAATTGATCAAGTCACAGTTTCCACAAAGCAGCACAACTGTTTTCAACATTGATAAGAGAAGTTTGAGCACCAAATCAGCATATTAGAATGATTTCTGAAGGATTGTGTGACACTAAAGACGGTTGATGCTGAAAATTCAGCTTTGCCATCACAGGAATACATTACACTTTAAAATATATTTTAACTGCAAGGTATGTTGTATGTGCTGATTGAGAGACTTAATTTTAAGTGACTCTATTTGTCCAACTGGGAAAATTGTGCTTGTGACTATTTGAAAAGTTTATAACTGTCATCTGTCATGTTCAGGTTCTGTGTTTGGCTGTGGCCGTTGGTCATGTCAAGATGACTGAGGAAGAGCTGGTCTACAACATCCACCTGGCTGTGAACTTCCTGGTGTCTCTGCTGAAGAAGAACTGGCAGAACGTCAGAGCTCTCTACATCAAGAGCACCATGGGAAAGCCACAGCGCCTCTATTAGAGACTGTTCCATAATTTTCTACAATAAATGTGGAGTTGGTCCAAATCTTGTCTCTTTCTTAATGTGTCATTCATGATCTTTAAAATAAATGCTAAATTTGCTGATTGTTGACCAGTTATATCTGCTTCTGGTGCTCTCGTTTGCAAAACATGCCATCCAAGTATCTTGTCCAAATTAAAAGAATAGTTTCTCAAAGGTTTTTTTTTTTTAGCTTCTTTATAGACTGGTTTAGTGTGATAAGCTGTGCTATATGCAGTTCATAGTAAAAGCTTGAGTAAAATGCTTCATGCATTCATATTGGCACCTTAATTGTGTATTTTAGTAAGCACACCATGCCAAGTACATTTTGCATTTGTTTTGTACTGTTGATTTTCTGTCAATGTCGTCATGCTAGTGTATGTGGCAGCCATGACATGTCTAAAACTGCCTCCTCGATCTCTTAATGAGATTATGTAGTGCCTGTTAGTAAGCAGAGAGGTGGAGAGCAAGAAATCACAGTAAATGTCATGGTAAGCTAGCGTTTGTCTTTATTTACCATTACATTGTTTTGTGGTTAACTTGAGTGGAGCAGTAAATCTGTTGTCCAATCCAGTTACTGTGTTTTGAAGGAATTTATGTAATGTTGGAGGGCTTTTGTTCATGGAGGACAAGAATATGTAGGCAGAATTCATAGCTCTTTATCTTGAAACCTTGGTTTTTACAGGGTTTTTTTGCCTCACCATGGTGGAGAAATAAGAATTTAACACACTTTAGTTGAGCTTTAGGATCTGAATTTTATAGTTTTAGGCTAAGATCTCAGTTCTTAATCATTTTTCAACATGGAATTAATATGCAGATGATTTGTTGATTAGATTTTCATTAAAACTTAGTTTGTGAGGTAAAATGGTGATCTAATCCATTCATTACTATATCCTCCTGGGACCCAGAAAAAGTTTTTTGAATTTAGTTTTTTTTTTTTTCCCCACGTCATTACATTATAGTGGACACCAGGCCTAAGTTGTTTAAAAATATAAAATGACATGTATAGGCAAAAACAATGGAATTTTTGTGTTTTTTAATCACCAATACATTTTTAGTCTTCGGGATTTTTTTTTTAACTAAAGTTTGTTTAAAGACGATTTTCAACTATGTTATGAAAGATATAATGGAATATACAATTTTACTTAATACAATATGTGGGTAAAATAGTCATACATGGGTTTTCCCATTCAATGCATCTATACACTGTTTCTAATTTGCATATTAATGTGTTCTTGGGGCAATGTATTGGAAAAAAAGTGTAATAATTGGCAACATTTTCATAATATCTAATAATTAATAGGAACATTGATAAATAATTTCACTATTCACTTGTGTCTGCAAAAATGCCTGATAAACATGAGTCCTGGTGTCCTCTACAGTGGACATGAATAAATTCAATGTCCTGTTTCGTAACATATTTTAATTAGAAACACCATAATATTTTCCTTACAAAATTTTATCATATTACAATAAGAGTGCTAATTTTGATCATTAAATTAATGTCAGTCATATTTAAAGACCAAGAAGAAGTTGTTGTCATGGTGAAACCTCCAAAGATTTGGTATCTCTGCAAAGCCCTGAATGTGCTCTTTACAGGCTTCCTGAGTTAAAACTGACGTATGATGTCAGAGAAAATCACTAAAATATAATGTCCACTACAGAGGACAAAAGTCTATTCCTGGGTCCCAGGAGGATATTTTATAGTATTGTTAAGTATACATTACAATTCATTAATGGTCAGGCCTGCGAAGACCAGCAAGTGCTGACCAACAACCAAACAGAGAACAGTGGGAATGACCGTGAGGAAGGTAACACTTCAACAAAACCATTTACTCAATACATCCTGCTTATTCATAATCATCAGGGTATTTGATTAACTATTAAGTGACTTGCTTTCTCTTCTGAAGGGTCTAGACACGAGAACCAAATTTCCTTAGAAGAGCCGTCTGTTATTGAGAGCCTGGGTCCTAACAGGTGATTTACTCAAACAAATCTAGCTTTATATTCGTTGGATATCCAAGTATATGATTCTTCCTTTGTGGACATAAATTCCTATGTCTTATTTTCCTCTATCATAGTGATGACATGACAGAGGAGGAACTGGAGGTCAGTCCATTTTATTATTAAAATGTATAAAATAGCCTATACAATTCTTTCAAGTGCGGTATAACTTTTTTTTTCTATGTAGATTCATTTTTAATCTAAATAAATGCATTTTTATTTAATTCAATTAATATTCATTTGAATTCAGTTTTGAAATCAGTTTTTTGCTCACTTTTAAATCAGGGATTCTCAAACTTTTTTGTCATCTGAAACCCTTTGACCTAAAATACTTAATTGAAGTAGGCCTATTACCTAATTTTTCGATAGTATTTCAATAATTTAACAACCCATTCACATGTTCACGGATCTCTGATGTCACAGGACATGCAGGTAAAAACATATTTAATCTTTTTTTTTTTTTTTGATTGTTTTTATTTATTTTTAAACGTATTTAAATATATTTCTAAGTATATTAAATATTTCTTATTTTTTCCCTACATTTTTTGCTGCGATCACAGGCTGCTTTCTCTCAGCTGTCTCTGGCCTTTCGCTGTGACCAGTTCACTCTGTGTCAAAGGCTGGAGACGGAGGAACACGCTCGGGACAATGCTGAGGACAACCTCAAACTGGAAGTGGAAAGAGGCATGGAAATAATTGAGGTATGACTACAGTCTGAGAATAGCTTTTTAAAATTTTTTTTTTTTTTGGGGGGATTCAGCCTATGCCAATTCTTGGAGTGTATTTTTTTTCACTAGACACTCAAGGGAATGTGTTTAGATATCAAACGGGCCGGGCTCCTCCAGCGTCTTGAGCTGTGTCTTAACATTATCGGGGGCACCATCGGACGAATCTCCAACACAGCAGAGGTTCTTGGGGCAGTGCATCAGGTATTAGTCCATACTTGATTTTACCCTGGATAGCAAAGCCAGAGAACATTACAGTGGGTCCCACTAAGTTGGAAGTTCAATAAATGGCCTTTTAATATGTAAAATCCCATTCTGTCTCTGTGAGTAGGAGGCTAAAGTGAGCCATGCAGTGGAACTGATGGTGGCTCATGTGGAGAACCTGAAGCACCGCCAAGAGAAAAACAGCATTGAATTGGAGGAAATGAAGAAACAAATGGAGAAAAGCAGCAGAGAGCGATATGTCTGTGAGCAGTGGGGTAGGAGAACACCCATTCGAGTTCTCTCATGATGTTAAAGATGTGATGCATCCACCTGCATTTTGAATTTTTTTTTTGTTTATTACTGCAGAGGAAATTGACTCTATTGATAAGCTGGAAAAAGACTCACAGAAGGTACTGATTGCATACTTGTTCAGTTTTATTCAGTCAAATATCTTTTTCAAATAAATGTTTTTTTTTAAATTTATGTAGATATATAATTTGTAGTTTAGTGTGAATTAAATGATTAGTTAGAATATTATCTGATTGATAATACCTGTCTCTTTTCTCTTCTGTCTCACTCTCAGCCACATTTACGGCGTAGAATCAGTACAAATGTCATCACAAAGCAAATCCAGGTTGTGCAAAATGAGTTTCGTTCACTCAATTACATTTTAACCACAATAAACATCAGATGTTATCAGTCTAAATTTAATTTAACTGTACTTTGTTTCTCTTTTATTTAAAGAAACAAAAAGTAATGGAGGCAGAAGCTATATTATCTTCAGTGTCCAATGAGATCAGTGACAGAGAATCAAACACAAAGAAACCAGACCACACAGAAGACTGCCTTCTAGTGGACAAAGGGTAATTTGGATACATTATATATTTAAAATCTGTAACTTTTTTCTGTATAGAGCGCTGCAGGAATGACTTATTTTTGTAGGCCGAAACACGGAAATGAATTTTTTAGCACTTAAGTTTCCATCACCTCAAAGTCAATGGGCTTTTGGTTAAATGCCTGAAATAAGGTCTGTGGATAACATAAGCTGTTATTTTCACGTTTTATTATACAACATAAATACATCAGTAATACCCCACTAATGCTTTTTTATTTTCCACTTGGCTTTCGCTAACAAATGGCTAAATGGGACTACAGGGGTTGTCAGGGACATTAAACATCATTACGCCCAAACAGGAAAACTCATCTTCTCACTAGTCTGCTTTCACAGCCTTGTTGTGTTTATAATCATGCTCTAACTCAAACCTCCAGGGAAAATGACCAAAAGAGTGGTTGGAAGCTTAATGATGCGACCGTGTTGTAGTTTTTCTACTTCTGGCAATTGCATTTAGGCTTCAGAATTCATAAGAGTTAAACAAAACCTGTAAAAATCTAAATTTTGTGGTCGCAGAGCGTATTGTGTGAAAAATCCTATTGGGTTTTTGTCAAGGGAACCAAGGTGATGCTAACTTCTGGGTTGGCTTTCCAAAATCATTACTACAGCACTCTATTGTGACATACATCTGACTAAAACAGATTATTGAAAAAGAAAAAAACGTAGGGTGGAGACTTGGCATTGTTGAACAATTCACAGTAAGATAAATAACATTCATTTAGAAAGTACATGGTGAATTTTTGCCATTTCGTCAACATGAAATTAAATTTGACCCTAGTGAAGTCCTGTCCTAAAGCTTTTCCTCTTACATATGATATCTTACATATTTTACTCTAAAATACATAACATTTTGAAAGTAAAATTGGTTGACTTTTATGTTCTGATACCATATCCAAAGTCTCACACTTCCTAAGGCAAGCAGCACCTCGAGAGGACAGTCCCTCACAAACTGCCATGGTGAATGACCCTGAGGAGACATCCTCTGCCCAAATTCTTCCCAGCCAGACTCTGAGACTTGAGCCGGACCCCGTCTATGTAAAAAAGTAGGTCTCTTAAAACATGGGCACATTGCTTTTAAAAATCCTGGAGAAGAACTTTCATGAATAAATTCAGGGTTTACACAACAACAATGTACTAAAAATGGAAATGTTTTTCCTTTGCTTATTTCACGTACAGACAACAACGTTGTCAAAACGATCCCCGTTCACAAGGAACCGCAAAAATGACTAAAAACGCCATGTAATATGTGCCAGGCCAGTAGTTGGCGATGTCACTTTGTAAAGAAACATTATGCACATATAGACTGAACACGTAATACGCATGAGCATAATGTGAACGCAAATCCGCAATTTTGGTGTGTACATGGAGACGATAATGGTATCATTTTCAAAAACTTGTATTTTGAATCCCGATTTCAAACCCAACTGGAAAAACCAACTCAAAATGGTAGCTGGTTTAAGCTGGTCCATGCTGGTCATTAGCTGGTCCACCAGCACCGCCAGCTTGGACTAGATAATGACCAGCTTGGCTGAGCTGGAGGACCAACTTGACCAGGTCTCCACCAGCTAAGGCCAAGATGGTCCATCAGCACCACCAGCTTGGACCAGATAATGACCAGCTCAACCAGGTCTCTACACGTTTGGACCACATAATGATTCCGTTTTAAGTGAAAACGGTGTTGTTTAAACGGCCCCTTAGACTGTTGATTTTATGTCTGCTACAGTCAAATAGTTGTTTATTAATTATTAAAATAACAGAAACACAAGTTCACTGGCAGTGTTACCTCATCAAAGGCTGAGGAGGAAGGCGGCGCTGGAGTACAGTCATGCCGGGCTCAAGAGATCTGAGCGCGACCTCAGAGACTGTGATAGATGTGTCATTAGCTTGTGAGTTACACTTAATAGTTAATACACACAATGCTTATTTACTAGCTTATTCTTTTATTTATTGAATTATTAATGAATTTATGAACTCACTGATCACTTGTATTGTTTGTGACTCCGTCTGCAGACAGCGCCCCCTGATGCAATGGATGTATCACTGCCGCTGGATAATCTTGGTCATCTACCTCACTGTTCTTTGCTCAATCATAATATTAGCCATATTAGTGTGGCTGCTGCAAACACCGGTCTTATGGATGTGAAAATATTGTAATAAATATCCATAGAAATTGAAATGGGATGAATCTGTTAAAAGTACTGTTGATAGTTTTGGTTACTGTTTGGTAGATGTTTTAACTGTTTTAGGGAAAACTGTTACATGTATAGTTTGGAAATGGTCTCAGAATAAAAATCTTGCACTAGCACTTATGTCAATGTATATTATACTACTGTTTTCTATTTTATTCAATGTAAATTAAATATTTGAAAATGTGACAAAAATACACAAGACATACTAGTGAGGATCTGTGAGATTGTTTATTAAAGTGTATTATAAATAATATAAAATATATTTCATAATTAGTGTACAAACATGAAGGAAAATATCTACATTTGGTATTATTAAGACTCACAGATGGATTATTATTACAATGCATATTACAGTAGCAGAGCAACACTTTTTGAAACATTTCACTAATTAAAAAAAAAAAATGTGTTAGCAAAGGGGCAATATTAATTCACAAATAAAAAATAATATGGAAAAATAATATATTAATTCATAATGTGTTAAATTAAATAAAATAACGGGGAAACGAAGATATTATGTAATACTTTCATTATGAAGAATCGTGTACCAGACACAAATATATACTAAATGATGTCATTTCCATGAAATCATTCATCAGTCATTTGCAAAAGTAAGCCACACTCTCCTGACATCAATAAAATTACCATTATATTATACATTCATCATAAATATCTGGCATGATGCCTTACAAGGAAGTCTTAGACTTGAAATTTAATCACAAATGTAGGCATATATGGAATTGAGGCGTATATTTTACTGGCTCAGCTCCAACTTGGTCAAAAAGTCTTGGTGAGAATTAACATAATTTTCACTATCAGGCTACATCAATGAGTCCATTGGCTCAATAAATAAAAACTAAAGAAGGTGTACAATGAGTTCACTTATTCTCTGTGTAATTTCCTCCAGGTTTCTTCTACCTGGTTACACCTGACTCACAATCTCTGAGTCTTCCTCTTCATACCACTGCAGCGGCGTTCCATCGGAAGCCCTTTGCAGAATCACTTTCTGAGAAACCTGGAAAGAAACACAAGACTGTTCATTATTTAACTGCCAAGAACAGATTTTGTTCATGATGCTTAGTTTGTGAAACTGGTACTGATAAACGCACATATTGTACATGTCTTTACCTGTTTTTGAGAGGGAATCTGGTGGTAGGGTGGCGGCTCTGGGCGCTTAATTCGAATCGATCCTTGCCGTTCAAGTGAGCGGTGTTTGGACACTGCTAAATTGTTTTTCTGGTGCCAGGTTTTAAGCTCTCCTGATACCATTTCTCGAGGAAGCACCCGGCTGGGATGATTGGGGTATTCTCTTAGCGATGTCGTGCGGACCACCTTTGTGTACGGCGGGGGAGGCTTGAGAATCCGTTTGGGTGAAGTAACCTCCACTTGTTGGGGTTTATTACTATGCATGGTACCAGATTGTGAATTCGGTCCAAGTTGCAGCCTCCCCATGTCTGCCTGAAGTGGTGTCCTGTTGTTAATCTTCACTTGACTGGGGCCGGCCATGAGGTGAGGTGGGTTGTTGTTGTTATTTTTGGGTGGGCTGTTGGTGTTGAGCTGGCCTGGTGCTTTATTTGGAGCAGTGCGATGGTAGCCGTATGGTGGCGGACATGGTTTAGGCGCCTCGGTGGTTGTCTCTCGGCTGGAGGAACTGCTATATGAGGAAATGGAAAGCTCGGAGCTGCTGTCTTCAGAGCTGCACTGATATAAACGTTGAACTGAGTAGGCTAACGCAAAATCGGTAACTCGTCGACGTGGCAACTTGGTCCGGCCCCGTCCCAGGTCTGAGCTGGCCTTGGTCAATTCTGGTTTGCTTCTGGGAAGTCTATTTGACAGGAGATAATATCAGATCAGTAAGGTAAACAATTTGCTATGATAAACTCAGTGAAAAAGTACAAAATGGCAGATAGAATAGAAATAGAAATGTTGATCATTAATAAACATAGTATTAATTAAAAAGTTAAATTATGTATCAATTAAAAATATTTCAATGCAAGTAAATTTGACTGGTTTCCCAAATATTTGTTTGCGTTATCTATTTATGTTTATCAGATTATCAAGCCTTTAGCTTATCAACATACTAACATCAAACTCTATAGATATTCAGCTGTCATTAAATATGAACAGCATTAAAACAATGCTGAAATGCCAGTGGTGACTGTAATTTGTTTATTAATTACCTGAAGGACTGAGAGAACTGTCGGCGCAGTGGCAGCTCTGGGGTGGAGGGGGCGCTGTTTGGCTGATTGTTCCGCACTGGCAGACTTTTAAACACAAACTGGGGTGCTGGAGGAAGTTCTGCCATTCTCATGTCTGTTGGTGAGCCTGTTGGACTGCTGCTGACACAGAGGAAGCAATTCATGAGATCATTATGAAATAATTATGATTATATACTGAAAAATGTATCTAAAAAAGACACTAATAGTTCTTTGGTATATTGTTTTAACCTCAAACCAGCTTACTGGATCAACAGTGTAACAACAAAAGCTCTTTGATTAGTAAAATCAAACCTGATTTGTTCAATAATGGTGACCTATTACACTACCATTAACAAGATTGGGGTCAGTACATTTTTTTTTTTTAAAGAAATTAATACTTTTATTCAGCAAGGATGTATTAAATTGATTAAAAGTGACAGTAAAAACATTTACATTTTACAAAAGATTTGTATAAATGTTTCAACTAAAATTCAAAATTCAGCTTTTTTATTTTTTTTCAGTAATCAAAGGATAAATAAATGCAGCCTTGCTGAGCATAAGAGACTCCTTTCACAAACATTTTTAAAAATCTTACCGACCCTAAACTTTTGAACGATAATGTATGTATAGTCCCTATAAAACAGCTCTGACAACACAAAGTAAATGGTTGCATATTAACTCCTATCTCTTGGTTCAAAGCTAGAATATCCCATAATACCTCGAGCGGCTGCTGCAGGCAGAGTGAGATGTTTTTTGTTTCTGGTAGGGCTGGTCCAAGCTGGATTCCTTCCATGGAGAGTTCTGGATGGGTGAGGCATCATAGTCCAGACTAGAGCTGGAGCTCGATTGCTTTGGACCATTATTGGGTAAGAGTGTCAATCGCTGGATGCTGCTGTCTGTGGAAGACCCCAGAACAGCCGGAGAAAAGGGAGCAGAGTCGGAATCTGTTAATAAAGGACAGTTTTTCGACATTAGCAACATTCTAGTAATCAAATGATCACATAAAATGGAGTGCAAAAGTTTGAGTTTAAGTTTATTTTAACCAGGAAATANGAAATAATTATGATTATATACTGAAAAATGTATCTAAAAAAGACACTAATAGTTCTTTGGTATATTGTTTTAACCTCAAACCAGCTTACTGGATCAACAGTGTAACAACAAAAGCTCTTTGATTAGTAAAATCAAACCTGATTTGTTCAATAATGGTGACCTATTACACTACCATTAACAAGATTGGGGTCAGTAAATTTTTTTTTTTTAAAGAAATTAATACTTTTATTCAGCAAGGATGTATTAAATTGATTAAAAGTGACAGTAAAAACATTTACATTTTACAAAAGATTTGTATAAATGTTTCAACTAAAATTCAAAATTCAGCTTTTTTATTTTTTTTCAGTAATCAAAAGGATAAATAAATGCAGCCTTGCTGAGCATAAGAGACTCCTTTCACAAACATTTTTAAAAATCTTACCGACCCTAAACTTTTGAACGATAATGTATGTATAGTCCCTATAAAACAGCTCTGACAACACAAAGTAAATGCTTGCATATTAACTCCTATCTCTTGGTTCAAAGCTAGAATATCCCATAATACCTTGAGCGGCTGCTGCAGGCAGAGTGAGATGGTTTTTGTTTCTGGTAGGGCTGGTCCAAGCTGGATTCCTTCCATGGAGAGTTCTGGATGGGTGAGGCATCATAGTCCAGACTGGAGCTGGAGCTCGATTGCTTTGGACCATTATTGGGTAAGAGTGTCAATCGCTGGATGCTGCTGTCTGTGGAAGACCCCAGAACAGCCGGAGAAAAGGGAGCAGAGTCGGAATCTGTTAATAAAGGACAGTTTTTCGACATTAGCAACATTCTAGTAATCAAATGATCACATAAAATGGAGTGCAAAAGTTTGAGTTTAAGTTTATTTTAACCAGGAAATAAAGGGTCGCTCACTTACCATCATCCAAGGCAACAGCGTCAGACAGTGAGCTGTCATCAGACATACAAAGATCTGAAATGGACAACAAATAAGATTATTTTTTCATTAAAAAAAAAAAAATCATTTAAATAATACAGTCAATCACTTTTGTAATGCTTACAGTTAGATTATATGATAAACAATAGCTTCCGATTAGCTGACCTCTCTGTCTGGATGAAAAGCAGGTCTGTGGAGAGACACAGCCGTGGTTGATGCGGTGTTTCAGTATCGCATCCTGCAGCTCTTTCAGCTTCTTCTCTTCACGTTTACACTGCTGCAGTCGGCTTTTCCTCACCGGTTTGCTGATGTGCTCCTCAAGGGAGAGCTTTCGGGCCGCCTCATAAATCTGCCGCTGCAGGGCGAGATCAGCCTCCAGCGCGTGCAGCTCAGACTCCTAGAGACAAACATTTTAGGGGGTAACCGCATGATTGCAAGCTAAAAATGCTGAAACATGGATTAAACGCACCTCCTAAAAATATTTTTCCATATAAGTGGAATGGATTCAGAATCATAATAGTAATACCATGAATAATACCACTCAAAACTAGCCAGGTAGGGTCAAATAACAGCCAGTTACAGTATAGCTATAAAAAAAAAAATGTCTGTGTTGGAACTGTGGCATGTACCTCGCCATCTTGTGAAATAAAACCCTCATCCAGTTTAAAAGCGGCTCCGATGCGTCGCCGGACCTTCGGAGGCTTCTCGTCAGGCAGGAGAGGGTAATCAGAGGGCAGCTTTCCAGTCAGCTCCTGTTAAAGCAAAGCATTTTAACCATGAGAAAACTCAAAGAAAAGCAATGACAAAGAAAACTAACTTTTTGTTTGTTAATCAATACAAAACAAAAAAATCTTTGAGCGAGCAGATGCTCGTCTTTATATTGTCGAAGTGTCCACTAAGGGGTTTCTATGGTGTAATGATTAGGCCCTTAAATCTTGTCCCTGCTTGGCCAGTAGTGAATGACAGACATGTGGGCTAACATGCAAAGAAGCATCTGTTTCTTGGCCATTGGCTTTAGTGCTTCTATTGAAGGGCTGTATTCAGAACAAGAGAAAGCCTGGATTAATCAGAGCAATCTGATTTACGCTTATGGGCCAGCTGACTTTCCTACTGAAATTTTCCTATCCTGTTAAAACTATGATACAATGCATAATTTTGTCTTAAAATGTGGTGAAGACTGTGGTGCTTCGTCTGCTTTAAATATCAAATCCTAAAATTATTTTAAGTCCATATGTAATATTCAAGTGCTTTTATGAGCAATGAGCAGAGCAGCTCTTCGATCACACAATGAAAGAGTGCGTATGGTCCAGAGTGTGCGGCACTGCTCATATACTTATGCCATGTATTGTTTATAAATCCTGATATGTGTGTCACAAGGTTTATTAATCAGACCTGTCTGGTCGGTGCAAATGTATTGTGCTTTACATGTTTTAATTAAAATTATGAAGAACGACGGATTGGATGCATATGCAAATGTATAGTATAATGCAATGTAAGTCGCTTTGGATAAAAGCGTCTGCCAAATGCATAAATGTAAATGTAAATGTAAATTTGTTGTTGTTGTAAACCTTCCTGTGGTGGGGACAAAATTAAGGACATGTTCACCCGTCCCACCTGCAAATTACTGCTATGATACAATGTGTGTAAAGTGATTTATGCTTCATTAAATTTGCATGTAAAACACAGTACCGTTCAAAAGTTTGGGCTCAGTAAGATTTTAATTGTTTTAAAGAAATTAATACTTTTATTTAGCAAGGATGCATTAAATTGAACATTCATAATGTTAAAGAAAAAATGTCAATTTCCAATAAATGCTGTTCTTTTTTTGAGCTTTCTATTCATCAAACAATCCTGAAGGGGAAAGAAATTATCAGTTTCAACAACAAAAACAGTTGTGCTGCTTAAGAAATATTTCTTGATCATCGAATCAGCACATTAGAATGATGGTTGCTGAAAATTCAGCTTTGTCATCACTGGAATAAATTAGATTTTAAAATATATTCAAATAGAAAATCATTTTAAATTGTACAAATATTACACAATATTAGAGTTTTTACTTTTGATCAAATAAATTCAGCATAAGAGACTTCTTACCGAGCCTAAACTTTTGAACGGTTGTGTAATGGAAGTTATTATGCTTCATTAGTTAATTAGGCCAAGGTTAAACTTCTCTGAACCAAGGAGCCCTTTTATGATTCCAAAGTGTTGGCAGACCCTGGTTAACTTGTCTTTTCAAATGAAAATGTTGTGATTTATCTTAGAGCTGTTATTATTTGTTGTTTTTCATCACTTAAAACTCTTTATTGAAGACATTTCTAAAGAGAAAATTAATGGAAAACATCATGTTGTCTGCTAGGTTTTCAAGCAGAAGTCACAATTCAAGAATTTTCCACAGACAATTTGATGGTTTGAGTAACCTTGGTTAGACTGCAAAAAAATATTTCATATATATAGCACCCATGCGGAGTATATTTACATCTAAATATAAGCCACATGCTTAAAACTAAAAAATATGGTTCATGATGTGTAAGAATTCAACAGAGATTGCAGCACTGATGGCTCATTTTCAGGAAGTGTCACTCACAGCCTCTCTAATGCAGAGTTTCTTGAGCTCCAGGACACACAGCTCCAGTCTGTCCTCAAGGGCCTGCTGCTTCAGCCTCATGGCACGTGTGTGAGTGCTCAGGTCCTTCACCGGAGACGTGGGGCTGTCCGGGCCTGGACAACACAAGAGACTTCATTACACAAGAGCACACATATATAGGGCACATTTTGCATCCTCTAAACGAAAATGACCTATCAGTTGGCCTGCCTTGATAAATTATCCTGTAATACAAACATCTGACTTTCCTCCATCATTTCCTGTGTTCTTTAGATTATCTATTGTTAAAATGCCAAAAAAAGGCCAAACAAATAAAACATTAAAAAGAAATTAACATTTAAACAACTAAAATTTGAGTCATGAGTTATACTGATAAAAATTTATTTTTGTTACTACACCACCTAATTTAGCTATATGCTTTCTGCTCCCTTCTAAATATTATTTATCATTAACATAGAAATGAAAGCACTCACCAGAGTTTAAAATGATCCCGCTATCAGAGTCACTGATCTCCTCCTTACAATCCATGTTTGTTTTTGTAATTCTGCAGTTTTTGTTGAAAACCCCCCCCAAAAAAATATCCCAGATCAGTCTGCAGATGTGACCTGTTGATGGGAAAGAGAAAAGATTCAAATCCGTTGTTTGATTTCAAGCGCTCTCCATTTAATCTACTGCTCTCCAGTCCAGCAACCACTAAGTAAATTTGCCTTCCAAATAGTGGCTTGTGGCCGTGCGATTATGTAAAACGAAACCTTTAGAGGAGAACCCAGCACAGGCACCTCAGCGTCTCCTCAACATCTGACAAAGCAACTGGTCATTTGCCTATTTCAGTCTACCCACACATGAACACCCTCCTCCCCAAATGTTTGAATGTCTCAAAACACAATAGCCGCACGCCCGGAGTTGAACGCACACATGTGGGGGTCTTATTCCTCCCATACAGCACCATAGCAACCTGGATCACTATGACCAAGCAGGCGTGTGTGAATTGTGATGGAGTGTGTTTGGGGGAAAACTAGAAGTCAACAGATGGCAGAAGGGACTCTCCCCCTCCCAAAGGCTGCACCTGTTCTCTCCAAGAACCCCCTCTTTTTTCTTTCAGTGCCCACTCGCCACAGCTTTGAAGTGGAACAATGTGTCCATGCTGATTCAGCTTCAGGCGGGAGATGCTGATAACTCAGATAACCGTGTCAGGGTTTCTCTTATTACCATGAAGAAAACTCACAGGCAAAGTTTTTCTAAAGGATTGTTAGGAATAACATTTAGGGATCTGAGACTGAGACGTCTCAGGTTTCGCAGCCTCAGTAGGGAGAAAGTAAGATGAGGAGATGCTGCTGTGACATTTATATAAAGTCTTGTTACTGTTATTATAAAAGAACATGTTAATGCACTGGGAAGAGTTTGAATGACAAATTGGATCCTCTTACAGATGTAAACGGAATCAAAGAATCGGGAAACTTGTGTGTATTTCAATTGATCTGTTTAAAGGGAGGTTCAGCCGAATCAGCCCAAATGAGAGTGAGCAAACCTGTCATTTCATATTCGTTGACAAGATTTGAGGAAGATATTGGAGTATGACATTATCTGGAACAATGCTTTTTTGGAGTCCCATTATAAGTTACAGTAACCGTTATCAGACCTGGGGACTCATTTATAAAGACGTGTGTAGTACAACAACGTACTACAGTTTTTGAAATATTCTTATGAACAATTTATAAAACGTCCATCCATGCACATCAAATGTTTCTAAATGCATTTCATTAATGAATTTATCTCAGTGACAATAAACAACTGATCACATGGCAGTTAAAATGTTGCTCATTTGTGCATATAATAATGAATGGAATATTGTGATTTCCTATTTATCGTTACAACATCAGTGTTTGGATTATTTTAATTACTGGTATAGAAGTGCAAAAAGTTTGTATGAATACTTTTTAGTTGGTTTTTGTATTTTAAATCTGTATTTTGTTCCACACTTTTGATATAGGATGAAATCCGATTGTATGTGTGTTTTATAAATGGGGCCCCACGGTTCCTTATTATAACTAACGAGTGCTGGTGTCATCCACACAAAAAAATCTAGGACAGACATTGTATTTATATAAATGCTATTTTGGGGGAAATCTAGTTGCCCACCCACATCACTAGGGACAACATCCCTGCTAATGAGTCAGTGTGGATCTTTATCATCCCTCTTCCTGAGCTCTGAGGAAGAAAATTTGACAGGATGTGATTGTGGCACTTCTGAAGGCTCCATCCTCATTCAGTTCTGTAACTCATGTGGATGGATCCAGCTCAGCACAATAGAAACCAGCCTGCTCCATCAGACACCCCGACGACTGAAAAAATACCAGCAAAGCTCTGTCAACAAGCCTGAGCGGCCAGTTGGCTGAGAGGACAGTATCTGCTGATACAACAAGACTTAGTTGGTAAGAGAGGGCAAAAGAAAGGCTGATGAAACTGCAGCGGGAATTAGGTCACTGTGACAAACTCTGCTTTATTAAATGAAAAGCAACTCTTAATTTTAGTTCACTCCAAAATTATAATTTTGCCATCATTTACTAACTCTCACGTCATGAGAAAAGACTTTCCTCCATGGAACACAAATAAAGAGATATTGATAAATGTGCTGGTTGCTCTTTTCCATACAGGTACAACATCTTAAATTTTGGTCTTTTACTCACACAAAGCTATTGTATGACTTCAGAAGACTTTCAATATAGCACTGAGTTGAAGTTTATGACACATTTATGGTGCTTGAGTAAGTTTACAACAAGTGGAGACTGAAACTTTCAAGCTTCAACAAAGACTGGTTCACTTCAATTACTATGAATGGGAGAAACTGCAATGCGCAATATGGCGGAATAAGTCCCTGCACCTTCAAAGCTCCGGCTCCCGTAGAAACTGTCAGTGGGTCCTAAGGTGGAATTACTGTAATTATGAGATTCCAACTTGTAAAAGCATTGACATCCTCATAGAACTCATACACTCTAAAAAATGCTGGGTTGTTTCATCCCATGTTTGGGTCAAATATAGACAAACCCAACCGTTGGTTTAAATTATTTAAACTAATGTTTTGATTTGTCCATATTTGTCCCAAACATGGGTTGAAACAACCCAGTATTTTTAGAGTGTAATTACAACTTGTAAACTCAGAATTTTCTGAGAACTCCAACTTATACCACCTGACCACTGCAACATCACACGGAAACACTCAAAATGGCAGTGGCTTCAGCAGCAAAATGTAGTTAAGCAGTTCTCATAATATTTCTGTTTAATAATTGCATTAACTATTGTTAATCTCTTAATAATGCAAGAATAATCTAAAAAATAAAAGACAAACAATATACAGTTCAATGTAAAATTTAAATCACTGCCCGAAGGTGTTGCAAATATGGCCACTAAGTGAACTGACTTTCCTTGAAAGGGACTTTGTTGTATCTGCGAAAAAAAAAGCGCAATCAGCACAATCTTCAGAACTTCTCCTTTTGTGTTCCACAGAAGAAAGGAAGTAATACGGGTTTGGGATGAGTAAATGATGAATTAATTTTTTGATGACCCATTCCTTCAAACCCAGACTGCACTCACAAGGAGCTCCACCCTGAAAGCACATTAGGCCAGTCTTGATTACAAAGCACATTAAGCTCAGAAAAGCAGACAGGACGTAGTCTTCTCGACAGCGATCTCGGCAGCAGAAGGATAACACAACAGATCCACCCATCCTCTCGCGCAGTCAAGCGTAAAGATGAGACATCAGCGAATGAGGCAGTTTTCAGTAGTCTGCAATTCTCATGTGCCGTCTATTCCATCTCCGCCAGATTCCCCAACACCCTTTCCCATGAGCCTGTGGGGCTGTGATCTATTGGAATGCCTACCCAGCCAATTTCATTACCACTGCGGCCAGGTCTGGAATTCCCAGAGAGGGCCAGAGCTTGGAAAGTCTGACAGGAGACTTGAACGCGACCCAGAATGTATGCGGAGCCTGTTATTATAGAGATGCTGAATCGTGTGGACGCAGATGTTATGGGAGCGACAGAATTTAGTGTGTGATTTTTTTCCACAGCTGGTGCAAAGCCAAAAACCAGTTGAATGTTAATTAAGCCATGCAAAACATGGCAGAGTGTGAGAGAGAGAGAGAGAGTGAAGAGACCTGAAAGACAGTCTTTGTGATTCCACTTCTCTCCTTTCATCATGCCACTCAGTGAAGATGAAACGATTAATCAAAATGAATGACAAAAAGCCTCTCAGAGAGGAAAACACCTTTAGCTAATGAATTAAATACAGAAAAGTTTCTCTGCCAGTGTTAACACAGACTAGTTCTCCTTTATAAATGGAGATCCACTTTGCAATCTGTATTCCAGTACAAAGTCAATTAAGATATACCATGGACCTCTGGAAAAGAGATCAACCTTATAGGCCTAAGCCTTTATACAAATAGAATGGCTGTGACTGTAGGTAAAATGTTTCTTCTAATTCACTTTTAAAAGACCACAGAATGGACGGACCAATTTCAGTTGATCTGGATCTATGTTAAACACTTGCAAGCACTAAGAAGAAATAAAATAGGTTTTACAAATACAGCATTCAAAAGAAAACATTACTTTGGTCTGAATGTGTGGAGCTTGTGAAGAAAAATGATAACAAATCACGTGTTTACACTGTAATAAGCATTCCATCTAATCAATCATAACGCAATCATGCCGACAACATCACAACCAACTCGGGGCCCATAAATATAATGCAAAATAGATTGTTGAACCGACATGGCATGCCTTGACCTTACTAAGAAATAAATCTGCACTAGTACATGCAATTAAATCATTAGCCTTTATGTTTGTTGTAAACGTACTTTTAGGTGACAATATCAAGAAAACGATTGCAATTAAAGCTTATCAAAATAATGTGCGCATGCCTTTAAATGAACGAGTTCTCGGAGCTATTGTGCAGATCTTTAACAAAATATAAATTCCATACATATGATACACATGTGCACAAAAAAAAGGTTATACAAATGTTATATAAATACAAATATTTACCATCATAATCATACCTTTCTTTGCTGTATCCAGCCCAAAACACACCCTCCGTTCATTCCATTCCCGCAGATGCGCGTGTGCCGGTGGACTCCACAGTGCGGCTGGATGTTGAGTCTCTACTCAAGCTAGCCAAAAGCCACTGGACTGTACCAAACCGTATCTTCGCAAGGGGGTGTGCCAAATAGCTAAAACGTTCTCCAGTTCGTATTTATGAAGTAACACGTATTAAAATTAATAGACCCTCACTTATACTTTTACAGAGGAACATTTTCAAATTGTGCTTGTAATCAAGTTTAGAGGTAAAAAAAACTGGGCGATACTATTGAAAATACTCCCTATCGCCAATGTTTGTCTAGATGCTTCGTAAGCGTGTGATCTTTTTGAAGGCAGCACACGCTTCTTCTGCTATAGGCGTGTTTAACAGAGCCAGCGGGAGAAAACCGAGACAAAAGAGTTAAACAAGAGGACAGCTGGCGAATAGTCCTCTGGACTATATGAATAGCGTCTGAAATGGCACGCTGCCACAACTTTATTGTTTTCCTGCGTGGCAGCATGCCCGATACTGTTCAAAGTAATTTGCTGAAAGAGTATTTGACATAAATGTCATCAGCCTCTAAAAGGTATATACATTTTAAAAACATGGATGGAGTTTCTTTTTACAAACGTTTCTTTGTCGCTTTGCTTCCCATTTGCCTCCTGTTGGTACTTTTCTGATAAATGTGGGTTACGGCAGATGGTCAGGCTTCCTTTCCTCGTGCCTCTCGGTGAATTTAAAGATCAGCTAATTAAACAGGGACATTTCCATTTGAAAAGAAGTGTCCGTGGAGATTTCTCTCCCGACAGGCAATGTGCAAAAGTGCTACCTGTAAAAGCAAAGGCAGCAAGACACAGAATCGATTTGGGAATTCTAGGGAAAAAGAATAATAAAGTTCTGTTGATATGAAAAAAAAAAAAAAAGTCAGATAAGTTCATTTATATTCTTGTGGTGAGATATAGTTGGGGATGCTAGTTACCGTTCCCTTTTCAATATGAAAGCCAATGGGACTTTTCCCAGTTTGATCACGTGCTGGACAAAATGTATGCCCAATATGATAAAGTCATAGTATCATAACTATTAAGTATTTAGTTATACGCTCCTTTTGTAAAAGAAAAAAAAAAGGGGGGGGACACCAGGTAATATTATACAAGACATTAATAGCTTTATTTTGACTCAAATTTACAAGGAATTGTAACTCTTAAATACAGCGCTTCATTACTAAACTACATTATAGCTGTACACCATTTAATTTCATAACATCAAAAATTATATGAAAACATTACATCGTAAAAATTACAAGGCGCATTTTCTCCACATATCCTTCAGTTTTGTTCTGTCAACTGTATGCGGCGTAGATTCTCCTTCACTCGTACAAATTCTGGAACATTTTTCTTATCCTCTATGCGCCTTTGTTCCTCCATCTCATACTGTAGAGACATTTAAAACAGCAGTGAATGTTGCAAAAAGCTCAAATATAACATGAAACTTCTGTTATTGGAGGAAAACATGCATTAAACTGTCCACTCAAAACATATGGTCATCCAATACAAATCAAATACCACCATGCATCTGGCAAAACTCTTGAACTCCATTCCAGTGATGAGGAACATTAAAGGGTTAGTTCACCCAAAAATGAATGTCATGTCATTTATTAAATCACCCTCATGTCACTCCACACCCGTAAGACCTTTGTTCATCTTCAGAACACAAATTAGGATATGTGATCAAATCCGATAGCTCAGTGAGGCCTGCATTGTCAGCAAGACAATTAACACTTTCAGATGCCCAGAAAGCTACTAAAGACATATTTAAAACAGTTCATGTGACAACAGTGGTTCAACCTTAATACAGGCCTCACTGAGCAATCGGATTTTTATCAGAAATGTCTTCATTTGTGTTCCGAAGATGAACGAAGGTCTTACAGGTGTGTAACAACATGAGGGTGAGTTTTAAATGACAATTTTCATTTTTGAACTAACCATTTAAAATGGACAGAGATTGGTCAGTACCTCGTGCAGTTTCTGCTGTCTCTTACGGAGCTCCTGTTCCAGATCAGAAGGGGGTTGGAGGGCAAGTTCCTGCTCTCTGTGCAGGTCAAGTCTCCTCTGCTGTAACACACGCTGCAATTCTGGTTTCTCCTCCAACAACAGCCCTCTGAGAACAAGGTCAGAAGCCTTTAAGTCACTTTAGTTTAGCAAACCTTGGAGTTTAGTTAAGGATAAACGCAGGTTAGAGTAGGTTTAGTATGATTTAGATCTTAAATTCTCTTACAACTATTATTGGCAAAATGAAGTACACCAACATAACCAAATACTTTACACAGTGAACCTCATTTAGACGTTTCTCTTTACCTCTTATGGCCGAGCAGAAGCTCCTTATGGAGATTCTGGCGACTGGGACACTCGCCGGGTGAGCCATTCAGTTTCCTGAACTGAATGAACTCATCTCCACTGTCTGTGCTCTGCTGGGACACAGGATGATGACACACATATATCTCTAAAAGACAAAGAAGGGAAACATTTTGACTTGCCTATATGAATGTCAACAAATCCTGTGACTTTTAATGCCTTAGTTTATATGAGAAGCAGACTTTAAGATATATAAACCTATGCCCACACGTTTGACACCGTTTATATGACATATGATGCAATATAAATTCAAATCAAAGCGTAATCAGTGCCTGTACCTTTTTTGTGATGTCTGAATCCTGGCCGCTGGAGGAAGAGAAAAAAAAAAAAAAAATATGTGAACATTATTAAAACGTACACGAGTTGGCCATTTCTTCAAACATTTAGAAACAAATTTAAAATGGAGTAACAGTGCAAACATGTCCATCCACCTGCTGATGAAAGCACAGAATCAAATCCGCTCAATGGACTGAGATGACACATGCTCTGCCTCCTAATGCGTGTTGGCTTGATTTACTAACACAGAAGTAGTATGACGCAAAGAGGGCCATTTAAAGCTTAACACTGAAGTGTCCTAAAGTCATTTTTGACCTCATGACTTCTGAAACACAGACTCTGACATTATACGACTCAGCCAAGAGGAAAGATGTTCAACCTGCGTTTCCTTAGGAAGCATTAAAGGTTACATACAAACCTGGATAAATTATGCAATAATAATAAATCATTTTATCATTTTACAGTATATATAGTTTACCACATCTTCCCCCCCCCCACAGATGGAAGTGTTGTCTAAAGTTGCAGCATACTACTGTACTAAACTACAGGATCATTTTAGAAAGAGAAGTCCACCACTGAATGAGACGTTAAGCTTCTGGGCATCCTGCCCACAGTAGGGTGTTTATAACCATGACTGGGATAAACCAGTTTACTCTGGTCCTTTAGTGCCACACTTAGGGGCCATCTGTGTGTGTCAGCCACACCAAAACACACCCATATCTCACCTCCACACTCCGGACACACACTTCTGAACCAACGTGACAGACTACTGTCTGAAATAGCCTACACAACTCATACAAATCACGTTCACCATATTATGTAATAGTTTATGATAGGCTCATCTAAACTAATCTACTGGGATTGAAGCCATTAAATTGGAGCAAGTTTTACTCTTGGTATGAAGACTAACTGCATTATTAATTCAGCACAATTATTTCCAGAAGAGAATTTGATTCATAAGAGAATTTATTTTGGTACAACAGGCAGAGAACAAAGTCATGTTGTGCTCCAAGCAAAGAGGCTTCATAAAACTGCTGAAACCAACAGTATATATATGAGCTTCCCAATTGTCTTCAAGTGTTGCTTCTACTTGAAATAAACTATGGAAAAGTAACTGGACACCAAATGCATTTACTTCCCACTCCTGCAACGTATATAGATAAGCTTTAAAAAAAAAAATACTGATACACTAAACTGCCATCTTTGAAGGAAACACTGAGGATTCACCAAATAAACTAAGTTATGTTACTACATTTCTAGGCAACGCTCACCTCAACGCACACAGCTGATTGCTTTTTCGTTGTGTTCAGGTCCAGCATTGTGCGGCTGGTGTCGAGACTGTGGCCTCCGCTCACTGTGTTGCTCTGTTTATGTTCAGTAATGCTTGTTGCAGACATTGCGTTCAAGCTCATTACGCCATTCCAGATTAACCTTTACCTATACGAGGCACGCAGGATGCCAGATTAACTAATTACCGCAGACAGACATCAGTGCTGATTTTAACTCTCTTCCTTCATTGGAAACATCGACTCTTGATCTCTTTATTTCTTCATTAAGACAAAATGAAATTACCGAAAGACGTGCGTCTTTGCCAGTGAAAAAAATTGTTAACAGGTGTCTGTTTTAAAACGAGCAATAATCAACAGGTTAATCTGCGTAGTTTTAGTCCCAGTTTATTCCTGAACGTTTAATTTACAAAATGCACTTAAATAATTTAAAATATGAATATTCAAAAAAAATAAATTATT